>JAQFYP010001091.1:0-17331 GCA_034694865.1 Bilobella braunerae | reverse complement strand
GGTTTTCTCAGTTATGGTCATTCTCGGTTTCAGTTTTCTGTGTAGATAATTATGAAATTATGAAAACTGGAAGGAAGCGGGCAATACCGAGAAACCTAAACCGAGAAACCTAAAACCGATAACAATAACCTTGGTTTTCTCTGTTTAGGTTTTGTCGGTTTTGATTTTCTCGGTTATGGTCGTTCTCAGTTTCGGTTTTCCTGGTTTAGGTTACTCGGTTTTTGGTTTTCTCTGTATTGACATGGAACTAACTAAACTACAGCCTGAATACTCTCCAGAATGCCACATAATCTTCCCCATGACTCAACGGTAGCAATTCCTGCAGGGGAATTCTGAACTTGACCTTCCACTTTGGCATACAAGTGTATGATACACACGACGGTAGTTCGTTCTCTGTTCTCCTTCAATTCAGCGAGGGCTGTGGTGACGAGAAGTCCCTTTGCAGCTCCCCACCGTGGAGCCTCCTGCAGAAAGTCACACATGGTGACTACATTGGTGAGTCTCGTTCCTGCTTCTCATTTCTCTAGAGTAGAAGCGGAATTCGTAACCGCCCACCAGTAGTACGGTGTATCTAGTCTTGGCTGCTGATTGATTCTTAAGCCTACAATTGTTACAAACAGAAGAAATTTTAACATTCAAAGATTTCATTTGTTGGGAGTATTCCTAAACAACCCGCTAGCAACTCAATCGGTCCTATTGCAGTAAATCCATGAAATACCCCGCCAATGACCTTCCTATCGTCACCGTACCGTGCCAACCATTCATAGAGGTATCGAAAGTGGTACATAAATTACCTAGCATACACACTGAGCCAATTCTTGTCCCGCTTCTTCAGGATCAAATCCCAGGTAAGGCCATCCACAGTCTTCTCACGCGACGTTAGAAAGTCCTGCATCATTCCTTTGATACCAATTACGGAGACTCCAAATTTAATAGACAACTCAGGACCAGCGAAGGGAATTTCCACGATGTCTGCCTCTTTGCTTTCTAGAAACTCCTCCTGAATCTTCCGAACAAGGTTTTGGATTTCGCCGCTTGGAGGAGGTGGACGTGGAGGTTGACTAAAGCAGAAAATAGAATCATAATTACACAATTATTCAAGCAATCAGTATTAATGATATATGAGGAGCCTCTGATTCAGGTGTTAACATTATTACATTGTTACAATTGTTAATCAGTTGAAAAGTATGAACTTGCTTATAGTGCATGGCTCAGAGTTAACCACTTTCAGCTAAATTTCACAGTGGAAATACCTCATTTTCTCGTTGTTTTTAAGCCGCCGGAGCTGAACTACCAAGAATATGTACACCGATTAAAGTGAACTAATGCAGACCTTATCCACTATTATAAATCTGTAACAAGGCTTATGTGGATTTATCTTACTTTTTCAATTTAAGTTTATTTGATTTAAGGCTCACCAATATCACAGGTACAAGCGCGTTCAATACTCTTAATTCTAGCTTATAATTAGTTTAAAATAAAATAAAAATTACATTAATAGCTGTACATAGCATAAGTTAGCACACATAGGTAATAATCTAAGAGATCAGGGCTTGAGAAGCAGAATCCAAAGCAAATGCACTATTGCCCTTGCAGAGTCGCATGAACTTTTTGGCTTTGTTAGAGCCGCGTCTTGTGCAATGACTCTCAAAAAGGCGGCATGTGCATGAGGAAACCACATCCAGAACACACTGCTTAGAAAAATTACACACTGGAGAATTGGCGCACGGCATTGGATACGAAAACGTGGTACTTCTTGTACGTATCGTGCTCAAGGCAGGTTGTAGTAAGGAAGTCAATTAATTGGTCGAAAGAAGTTGTTGTAACTGGGAGTGATATGCCGGTTGTAAGATTTACTCTTTCTCGATCGCTGGAGGGACATTCCTTCAGGACATGCTGGAAGCATAACCAAAAACCGCAGAACCTACAAGCTTCTTCCTTAAATGAACCAAGGTTCACCCATTTTACACAGTTGAGGAGATTGTTCTGGTACAGTCGAAGCTGAGCGATTCTCGTCATTATGAACTTTGGGAGTTGTTTTTGAATATACAACTTCGCCGAGAAACTACTTCCGGTTAATTTGTAGTAGTGAGGCAAGGAATTTGTATTCATTGCAGAGTCCAAATCAGCGACTCCCAGCTTGTTTCGAAGTCTCCGTAGGAAACTAAAAAAAAATTCCAAATTTATGTATGTAAATTTTATTTTATAGCTTAATTTATAATTATTTTATTATTTATTTATTTTTCATTATTTATTATTTATTTATTTTATATAAGCTTATTTATCGTAACCCAGAAAAGTGGTGGAAATTGAACGTCGCCTGTTGTGTCTAATCAAGGTATGCCTATGATGTAAAATTAGAGGATATTACAGCCAACAAATATGTGATTTGTTGAGAGGTAAATATCAAGTTAATTTTTAAATAGTTAAACAAATTGCTATCAGTCATCAAAACTTATGCCTGGTAACATGTTAGTTTGCTTTTCTGTGACCTCAATTTTCCGTAAATGAACAAACATCAATATATCAATAATTGAGCATCACACAGGACTAACTAATAACTTAAAGCAAATCATAGAATGTAAGTTAACTGTGTTCGTGTACAGTCAGTAATTGCACAAATGTAGGTCAGTGTAGAAAATTTTACTCAATTCAGAAAAATTGTTGCTACAAAATATTTGAATGTTCTTTTTTTTTATTTTTTTTATTTAGGTCAATTAATTTTATTTGATTGTGTCTATAATTTATAGCAAATAATTTAACATATCGCAAATACGTTAAGAAGTAGTGAACATATTTCTTTTAGTATTTTAGTTATTATGCATTGCTTTACAGTATAATTATTATTCTGTCTCTTTAGCATTATTATACACTATGATGTATTAGAAATGCTAGAAATAACTTATCGGTCGTCAAAATGTATTTTTCTATTCATTTGAAAAAATGTGTTGGCGGTGTTGACCTAGTGGATTAGAGCTTATGTCTCTCTCCACTAGCCAATTTGAGAACGGGTGTTCAAATCCCCAGTAGTGAGTATGTGCGTTGCTAGACTTCACAACCTCTGGGTTAAACCGATATGAGAAAAAAATCCTTTTTTCCACCCACCCTACATGTAAATTTTGGTCAGTCAGAAATCTGAGCCGATCCCCGAAAGCCGACCCCTCAAACCTAATCTAACTCATGGCCAGCCGATTATATGGGTCTTTGATTGTTCACTAATCAGCATAGTCACGGTATACTTATGGGTATGACATATGGCTTTTAGGATAGGGAATAGCAATATGGCTAGGGGAGGATTAATTAATTCAAAGTCATATGGCCCAGTCAGGTGTGTTTAAGATAATTAATTTAATTATTTTTAGTTACGTTGGGTTTAGAATGGGGATCTAATACTTACTACTTCCCCCGATCAACCACAACAAAGGCTTTGCAATTGGTTTCCCCATTAATGTAATTACCTCACCTCTGACCTTGTGTATGCCCGTATCTCTGCATTAGGCATACACAAACAGAGTAAATTGGTTTTTATTATTTTTTTATTTAAGCCGTACATTCCCTGCGGGCCCGTAGCCCATGAAACTTCCGAGAATAAACATACTAAGAGTCGCACTGGAATAAAAATTTGTCACTTGATTCTGAACACTTAGATAAAGTTGCATTTAAAATGAGTCGAATGTATCTTATCATCTCCATTGTCACCTTCAACATTGCTCAACCTGTTCTCAACGATTCTAATCTTCCTGTTTTATGCTGACAATTGCATTCCTAACAAGAACAGGATGACTAATTATTGCGCAAACAACAATTTTTTTTACCACGTCTTTTTCCCTTACTAATTTGCTTAAGAAGTAAATTGAAAAATTAACAAGCGCAAAAAAAAATGAATTGAGAAAATAATTTAAGCTTGTTGGATAGTATCGTCCGAAACTTCATAGTATCTTGGTTCTCCCCCGTCTAGTTGCTCGAGCAGAGAGTTGTTTGTCACCGTAAAAAAAGTTTCCCTCCTGTTGTCAATAACTTTCATTATCCTATTCCAAATAAAATTTTTTAGCTGGGGTTTAGCAGTCTTCCAAATTTTTCCTGCTTTCCGAAGGAGAAATTCATTGTGCCGCTCCTGAAGAGTCTGCTCTGGTTGAATGAAAATGTTTTTCGTCGCAATAAAATTTTTCAAAACTTTTTTTTTCCAAAATGAGAAACTTGTCCTTTCGTCTTAGTAGCTTTAGTCGAATTGGGCTAGATTTTCCAGCAACCGGTTTTCCGATTTTCCTGACATAGCTGTAATCCAGATCCGGCAAATCAATCTTGGAGAGTAAATTCTCCGTGAGCTTGGTTTGCTCTTCTCTGCTTTCTCCCACTTTCTCAGAGATTTAATGAATAATAACGTTGGACAGTATGTTTTCCTTTCGTATCTTTTCCAATTCGACGTCAACAAAAGTCAATTTTTGGTTTACCTCTTCAAATTGTCTAAAATCTGCCAATTTAAACTTTTCCATAAGGGGCCTCCACTTCCGAGATTCTTTCAAAATTTCTTCTAACTGTTCTGAGACAGTTTAATTTTTGGGTTCTTGAGCCTCTTTTGTTCATTTATCTTCACCTTGCAAAGGTGATGTTGCCCCACGATTATTAATGTTAGGAAAATAGGGTAAAATCGGGGATCTAATTAACTTTGACATGTTTGATTGGAGGAATTAATTTGGCACAGAAAGAATTGTAAAATGCGAGCGCTTTGGTTGAGAGTAAAACTCTGACCGACAGAGTAAATTAGCCGATAGTTTTCCCAGAAGCCTTGAGGTAATCCTAAAAAATTGCTCTCATTTGCACTATAGAGTCATCTATGGTTATCTGGCAAAAATTACAGCCGTACCTCACGTCCAGTTGGTGTCCTCGGTCTTTTTGTTTTATGCCCGTAAAGCAGCGGAATGTTACGAATGTTCTGTTATGTCCGGTTGATGACAACATCAATGCTAATGAGCTACTTCCCTACCACATCCATACCCTTCCTTAACCAAATAAAAATTATTATATTATTCAAATTTAGAACTTACTAAGGAATCGAACCTCGAAACCTTAAATTCTTTAGTTGACCAGGCAGTGTTAGCCTCAATCCAGTAGCAAATAAAGTTTGTAATACTTAATATTGGCAGTACTCAAATTTAGAAATTTTATTCAATAAGTAACTTACAAGTAGTAGACCAGGCCTGCAATATTCAGAAAAATTCCAAATTTGGCCAAAGCACATGTTTTAGTGAATAATAAAACGCATAATTTTAATTTCACTCTATGATCCAAATTGCGCGCGAAAACAAAAAATTCAACACTGAAAACACTAATGGGAATTAACTTTTCAATTCACTCAAGATTTTTCGAGTTTCATGTGGTCCCCCCTTCGCCATTTGCTTAATTTGCTGCACAATAACTTTAAATCGTACTATAAGGTGCAAACATAACATCCCACTCATGCTTGCTTTACATGAGTGGAAAACAGTAAACACAGAAATTTTGCTAAAATTACGATACGATATTTAACTAAAATACGTTGAAATTTGAAGTTAATTGTAATTCGACTTTTTGACATTTAAATAAAAATTGACATATAATTCATGTTTTCAATTTCTAAATTATAATTTGATTATGGTGTTTTATATGTGCATAAAAATTTTGGTGAAATTTGGGTTTTCTTTATTGTTAAGTGAGGCAAATTAAGAAAATGGTGAAGGAAATGAAACATGAAACTCGAGAAATCGTGGTTGAATTCCCATTAGCTTTTCAATTCGAGTGTTGAAAATCAGTTTTTTTCAAATTTTGCGCGCAATTTTGACCGTAGAATAAAACTAAAATTATGCATTCCATTATTCACTAAAGTGTTTTGGCCAAATGTGGGATTTTTCTGAATGTTGCGGGCCTTGCCTACTACTTATTGTTAGTAGAATAGGAGAATCCTGTGCTGTTTTACCAGTATTATTAAAAAGCTGTCGAAAAACACTTTTTGCAGTTAATTTTTTAAACAAATTTGTGATTGTACAAGTATTTTTTTTTACGAATAATTTGTTTTTTTTATATTCTGTATAATTTATATGTATATTTTTTATTTTTGTTCTGAATTATAATATATAATAGAACAATTAGATTAAATTACTTTGTTTTATCCTGCATAATGCATCTTGAATCTTATTGCTTATTGAACTACTAGCGCAAGCATGATACTTCACAAATTGGCTACTGATACAGCTAGGTAGTCTCCGGTACCCCTGAACATTTTATTCCATCATAAAAAGAATCAGAGGGATAAACAATGAAAAAAAACTATAATTATTATCAATATTCTTTCAAGATTCAATATTAAGATTTTATTTTCCTATTCCTGTGCTGGTTGCGTTGCTAAAGAGAAGCTGTAGCAGATATTTTAGACTACAGCTACTTTACAAACTTGCTTACTAAAATTTAAAAACTGTAATATTAGTTACAAATTTGCAATACAGTAATAATTTTACACTGGATATAAACATTCTATTATTTAAAAAATAGAAACTGGAGACATTGAAATGTCTACAAAAACAAGTTATGAACTTATCAAAGTAAATGAGCGTTATTTGTCATTCTCGTAGAACGATTGGTCAACATAGAAGAGAATGGGTAGAGATATGAAAGGAAATACTCATTAAGATACATGTATATAAACGAGGGTCGCCTTATAACCTCTCACAAGGCTACTGAGAAACCTATCGGCTAATTACCATATCCTCTTATTGTATATGTCATATCTAATGATACAGATACGGACACACACATTCAGAGACAAGGCAATTTTTTAAAGAGAAAGCCTATAGCGAAGACTGTTTTGGCGGCTGATCGTGGGTTTGAAACCCCGTTCTCAGGCTTTCTAGTACAGCGGTACAGACGCTCTAAACAATAGACCAAGGAATCAATCAATCGATCGTTTATTTAACATTCTGCGAAAGTCAAAATCGACGCAAATTACTGGTAGCGTTTAAACAATTTTACATTCCTCATAGAATGAGTAGCAGTATCAATTAGGTTACAAATAATTTGTTTTAATTTAAATTTTACTTGATTTCCAATTCGGTGTAAAAAAAAAAAACATACAATATAAACGACTTAAGAATTAGAACGTTTGGAATTTTAGACTGACAGGTAACTTTTTGGGCTGATGGTCGAGTTGAGATAAGTGACTTATTAAGGGACTTAGGTTAACCCATTCCAACGTGGTTACCAAATGAATTCGTTTGATAGTCGCGTATTTGACCCTTCAGGGACACTTTGACCGCAAAAGGTCAGACATGACTGCAGAAGAGTGCAAGGAGAAACTCTCCAACTCAAGCTGCAGCAAAAAGGTGATAAAGTTGGACGTTTGAGCGAAAAAGAAATTGAGAGAAACTCTATTAGCTCCAATTCCTCTATGGTGAAACGCTTTGCTTCTCTACTTCCAGAGGTCATCCCAAGGTCAAATATGTGACTAACGGACGAATTCAAGTGGTAACCATGCTAGAAGTGGTTACTCTAAGTCACCATATAGGTCACTTATCTCAACTCGACCATCAGCAAAGCAAAGGTTACCTTGTGAGTAAATTTTTTGAACGCCAAGTAGCTTTGAAGAAAAATAATTCATGTATCATTTTACCTTGAGTTTACTTTAATTTTTATTTCAGGTACCTGAGACACCGGAACTTTTACTGGAGCAATATTGTATATATGAAATCGATTTTGTTTAAATTGTTAAATGCAATTAAAGTGCAATTTAGCCAATCGCAGTGCTTCAAAATAAATTATGGGTATGACGAAATATGTTGACTCAAGTTTGGTTTTTATTTCATATTGTTATTGTATACAGTAATAGCGACAACAGTACGAATGATTCCAGGATGAGCAGAAATAAGGCGGCTAGGCCTACTTGTGGCATACACACCCAGAAAGAAGTCCGTTTTCAACTTTACAAGAACTAATGGTGTCGCAATTAGGGGTTTCTGTCTGCGAAGCACAATGTGCTATACAAGCTTGAATGCAACCCTCGCGCGGATTTTTTGGATTATTCGGAAAAACATCTGAAGGTGCATCTAGAAAGAAGAAATACAACTAAAATGCTTTGAAATTTTTAAAATATAGATTCAATTCAATACAATGCATAACACAAATACTAGTAGCAAAATAATGGTTGAAAAACGGTAAAACAGGCGTTGTTATGAAGGCTAAATTTTATGATTTGTTAAAACTATACCTTAGATTTGCTTAAGAAATTTTTTTGAATACTTTCTTACCAGTATTAGGAGTAAGACTTTTTAATTCTGCAAATACACCGGCAAAAAATCCGATTACAAGCAATGCTATCAAAACTTTAGAAGGCATGGTTTGCAGCTTGAGATTTATGTAGAATAAATTTTGAATAGGATACTAGATGTACAAGGAAGGTTTATCTCTACATTATATAGGGAAAAATATGAATAGGAATTATATTACATAAAATGATTAGGGTTTTGGATTGGGCTAATCAATAGCAAATTCAATTAGGTTTCTAAGTTTTAGCGTTGAACAATAATATGGAGAATTATTCTCAAGAAACACAAGATTTTATTCTCAGCTTACTTTGAGAAAGTAAGTATCAGGCAGAGTTGTACTATTCTATTGCTTTAATTAATTGCAACTAATTAATTTATGTATCAAATTTCCTCTTTTTTTGTAAATAACTATAATAGAGGGTGTCTGAAGTTTATTTCTAAGACTTAAGAATGGACTTTACAGTACATTGCAACATTCTGGTGCAAATTACTTGATTGATTAATTGTTAGTGTAATACCATTTTCCTCTAAGTTAGTGATTATCTGCTAAACCAATTAATTAAGACGTGATTTTCATTAAAAACCTGAGTGGAAATTATTATACGAAGTTTAAGACAATGTTGTGGTTTTCAGCTTTCAAGCAACTGACAATGCATAATTTTACAGAACAAAATTTTTCTAATAAAACTATATCGTATGAATGAGAGAATTATTAAAGATATATTAAATTAGGAGTATAGAGGAAAAATAACACGGATATCTCTATGCCAGTTCTACTTCTCTCCTTTCCTTCAAATTCAATGCACGTATAGCCTCATGTAGTTTTTTGTATGCAAATTTTTAACAAATTCTAATGTCAAACAAGTATTATTCATGTATCATAAATATTTATTTGTTAGCTGAATAAAAGAAGTTGCAATACAGTACCAAAATCGCGTTAGATAATGATTATTATGATGGTAAGGCGATTTCCCCTTTTCAATTCTTAATTCTAACTACAAATTTGTGTTCGTTTTACAATTTTGTTGATATTTTATAGTTAATTTTGCGTATTGTGGGACATTTCTTGTGGCGCTGGCGATGGGTAATCTAATTTGTTTAGCTTTGCTTCACTGCCGTTTTCAAACTGATTACTACATTTTTAGTTTTTACGAAAATTAGTAAAAAATGTAAAAATCTAAGCACAAAGTAGGGCATGAATAATTTGTTTAAATTATTGAATTATTGTTTGTTAATTTCAATAAATTATAACACACTTTAAGGCAAATGCTCCAAACTTTGGTTAAGTTTGGGTAAGCTTTAAAGAAGGAAAACTAAAAGAAATTCTTCGATTTCAAATGTATGGGATGAATATTTTGAGTAAAATATTGAAGGGATATTTACCCGCTCCTCTTATTTATCTATACAAGGTCTTTCTAGCCAAGCAGTCTTTATTGTAGGCATAATTGCCAACAGTATAATACAATGCACTTTCTGTGTTAAAGATGTACAAAATTAAACAAAGTAACAATGAATATATTATTGGAATATAGTAAAACGTCGATATTGTTTGGTGTTTAAAAAATTTGAAAAGGACTAATAGGACCTAATCTTGCATTTTATCTATCTTCGAAGATTATTGTAGTTTAGAACATCAAAATGAAGTCAAATTTTCTTTGCGGCAGACCCAGGTCAGGCTAGTTGTGCTAGTTACTTGTGTTGTAAAAACAAGTTGTCTTGTAAGTCAAATGCAGATTGTTTCGAGCATTGTTTTTAGTTTTTCATGCTTTTTCAGTTGAGGTTATCTTCAATATTATATTACACTTTTTCAGTTTTCATCGTTAATTTTTAGAAATATGTAACTGAATATGCAAAGTGAGACATATAGAGCATTGAAGTGCTATTTAGTTTCATTTCTAAACTTGAAGTATGCTTTCAAGCCAATACTAAAGCGCTTAGGGGAATAGAGAGTTTTAGGATAGGAAACGTATAAAACAATTTTAGTTCAAACTAAAAAATGTTTTTGCCAGCCATCTCTTGCAATGAAGAATATATTAAAGAAATATGTAACCATCAAAGCCACCACCGAACCCCCCTTCTCACACCCCCTTTTTTCAATTCATTAATTTTGTAGTCGTGTAAACTTTCCTATACGTAAATAATATCAAAATTAAAGCGAGAAAAAAATCTTAATAATAAGACTCAAATTCTTAATAAACCTTGGAAAAACGAATAATGAAACTTGGTAATCAAGTAGCCAAAGTAGGAACATTAGACAAAAGCATTAGACATTTGAAAATTAAAAGAATAAGCCATGATAAAACGGTTAATCAAGTGGATGCATTTTTTTACACACAGATGTTTGACATCGAAAAGTAGTTTTGAGGCCAAAAGGTCATTTCCGGGTGAAGATGGGCTCTGGGGTCATCGGGACCATCTAAACTTTCCGTTTTATGGTAAAGTAGGGTTTTACCTTGAAAGGTCTTTTTGAGGTCAAGGGGTTATATCCAGGTGAACTTAGGTGTTTTCTCTAAAAAAAAATCTTTTCCGTTTGTTTTCTTGTCGTTTCATTTCAGTTTGGCGTTAACCTCACTCTTGTGGACATCTCTATTCTAACGTCCTAACTCACCATTTCTAAATCCACGTATATTGGAAATCTGATCAATTTCAACTAATCTGTGAAATAAAGGGTTTAAAACCCCCAAAAATCGGACATCAGTATTTTCAGCGATTCGCCAAATCGTACACCTCCAAATTCACCATTTTAAGGAATTTTCAGTCTCGAGAATTTGTAAAAGTAGGGTTTGACCTTTCCAGGTCGATTTGGGGGCAATAGGTTATTTTGGGGGCATTGGGTGGCCGCAGAAAAGAATGTCCTAAACAAGACTCTGTTTTTTGATTTTTTATGTTGTCATAGAACCATATATGTCACCTTGACCTATGACCCCCAAAGGGGTCACATAGTGTAAAAAATAACCAAACTTGTTCTGGGCCGGGACTCAAGAAACTCGGATCCGAAAACATTTGAGATTTTGAGTAGTTTGAGATGATCGTGAGGCTCAGATGGACGGACAGAAATGATGAAAACATAAAGTAGCAATTGCTTCGGTTTCGCTTACTTAATTACCGGAATCTATTCAAGTGTTAAATAAAGTTGGGGGTTTGGCCTAGTGGTTAAGAGACTCATTCTCTGTCTACTAGCTAGCTTGAGAATAGGGGTTCAAATCTCCCGATCAACCACAAAAAAGTCTTCACCGTTGGCTTTGCCCTTAGGAGATGACCTTGCCTATGCCTTTTGTTTGCCCGTATCTTCGTATACTAGGCACGGACGTAGAAAAGGTCAGAGGCTATGCAATACCTTAAGGAAGAAACTGACACCAAATATTGTTTTTACAGCTGATCATCGAATTGAACCCACGATCTCTGGCTGCCTAGTTGTGAAAGACACTAGACAACTAATGATCGACATCACACCTTCGAAATCAATATAATAATATTATCAACATAATAATAAATACTTCCCACGACTCGTTGTCCGAGAGATTAGGACCCTTGTCCTAGCTTAAGTAGGTGCCGAGATCGAATATCGGCAGCCGCACAAAAAAGTAAGTGATTTGGTAGTGGCGAGCCGGTATACGCAGGACCGTGTTGGGCCTCTGCCTAGGCAAGAGGCTCCTCGGTGGTCAAGCCCATGATCAGTGTTCAGCAGAACGCCCTTCGCCTCACACCCTTAGAACTTACTCGTCTACTCACACGCCGATACCATCCTTCCTTACCCACTCACACAAGAAATGGTGTTGACCAGGCCATAGGCAAATGTCAAATAGAATAAAAAAGTTAGTTGGCTGAAACCAAGAAAGTCAAACTTTCAGAAAGTATGTGTTAGTTTGAATTTCACATTTTTTTTTCAGTTTGTCAACACTCAAAAATCCTTTATCTTGATTTCATTTTGCATTTTTGACATTTTGTTGCCAATGAAGTATACTTTAAAAATGCATTAGATATTTCAAGCTTTGAATTAATTTTGCCATTCTATACCATTTTGTAACTAGATTTGTTATTAAAATTTTGTGGTATTGCTTTTCGATTGTACTCAATTTGTATTAAGGAATATGCTTTATGTTTTTCAACTGTAGTTTGTACGATTCCATTTTTTTGATGTATATGAATTTATCAACTACATTGACACTTTCCTTCACTGTTCAATTTTGTTGAAGTTTTTTATAGTACTTTATGCTCAAGAATTTTGCATTTAGAAACTGCATTTTCAATTTCAAATCGCCGATTGGCAATTTTGGCTTCCGTTTTTTGGGCAGAACGGAGGTGGAGTTCCTGAGAATCTTAAATGAAATTTTAATTTGATCTTTAATTCTAATAGAATCAAACAGTTATTTGAATTTGGAATTTACTTTAAAAACGAGCCCTAAAATCTTACGGTTGGCAGAAAAGCCGTGAGGTCCAGTTATGTAGGATGTCAGTTCCTTTCCTCTGGCTTCTCTGAATCAAGTCTTGTTATCCGCCCTATAAAAAAGTGTCATAGGACGAAAAGTGTCTATGCTCTGGAAATGTATGGTAGAGACAAAAAAACTCTTATCGGAGATGCTTCATCTCCACTGTACATTATCTGGTCAATCTGCAGAAGCAAATTGATCGCACAGGAGCGTAAGTCCAACCAAAGAGTTCCTTACGGAAGAATCATACTTTATCGGTTAAGACACATGGAGTTGACGGGATGATTGTCAGTCTTATTCTGAGTCCTAATGGTGCGGAGACGATAGAGAGGCTTTTGGCAGTGTATTTCATTGAGATATTATGCTCGTTTTAGACCTAATCGGTGTAGGTTGGCAGAAGACAGCAATTAGTAAAACTCAGTCTCTTAAATTCTCATAATTAGCGCAAATTCTAGCTTGCAAAATAATTTTTCTCCAATATTTCACTCATTGAAGAGTACAACGCATATAATGTGAATTGCATTCGCAAAAAAAAAAAACAATTTACTTATCGTGAAATTTATTAGCCTTCTTTGCTACTGTTGCATTTGTTTCTTGCTTTCAAAAGGAATCAACGCCCAACCTCGTAGAATTGCTATTATATTTTATTACGCAGAAAGCTTTCAATATATTTAATCAAAAACTATCATTTACATGTTAATGTTTTACATTAGAAAGGATACGTGACCTCAAGATTTTAATGGGAAGTTAGGGAGGGAGCTCTACTATGCCTCTGTAGAGGGATATTAGCGTTTATTCTCCTCTAGTTTGATTACATGTATCTTCCAAATAATTCACTCATTGAAGAGTCTGACGAGGAAAATTTAGCCAGTTTGAATTAAAGTAGTTTTATAACATTTTTCCACTGAAAATTTAGTATTCCTTTCCAATACACATGGCAAATACTCACTCAACAAGAATCACAAACTTTAAGCAAAAAATAACTTGAATTTATGTATCTAAAACTTTGTTTTGCATTAGAAGATTCTAAGAAATCAACTAATGAATAGTAAAATCTGTAAATTTACAAAATATACGCAAAGTTTACAATGTCAATACTGATTGAAACTCTAGAAATACCATTTGACAGTAGTAGGAGGGAGTCAAGTGAGTGAAAATACGCTTAACAAGTAAAAAAAAAGAGGTAAAGGAGCGTTATTTGACATTTTCTCAAGGCGGATGATCAACATGAAATCTAGGGTAGGGATGTAGTAGGAATAAGGATTCATTAGCATAGATGTCATCAAGCAGGCACAACAGACTATCCGTAACATTCCGCTGTTTTACGAGCCTAACGCACAAAGGCCGAAGGCACCAACCAGACATGAGGTACAGTTGTAGCTTTTGCCTGATATCCGCAGGTGACTCTGCAAGGTCACTTGATGCCACTTGAAGACTCAAGATGGCGACTGTCGAGGCCATGGTCACTGATGAAAATTACGAGTGCTATCACATGGTCCAATATGGGGAGGTTGTGTCGATAAGGTAATGGGTTAATTAATAGCCGTATTGTATTTTGCTGTTGTGTCATATGGTCCAGTAATGGTTAATTAAAAAGAAATATGGTCCAGTTAAGACCCTTGTCCTAGCTTAAGTAGGTACCGAGATCGAATCCTGGCAGCCGCACAAAAAAGTGGTGGCCTGGCTGACAGTGGCGAGTGGATGCCTCAGTTGCGGGTGTGTAGGGTGTGCTTGAGCCGGTGTGCGTAGAACCGTGTGCGGCCTCTGCCTAAGCAAAAGGCTCCTTGGTGGTCATCCCCACGTCCACAGTCTAGAAGAAAGCTCTTTGCCTCACTCCTCACAACTTCCTAGTCAACAGGCCGAGACCTCACTCACTAGCACAACGAATCATGTTGACCAGGCCATAGGCAAATGTCAAATAGCATAAAAAAATGATACACCACCCGTTGCTTTTAGTTTTACATGCTTTTAAGTTGAGGTTATCTTCAATATGATTTTATGCTTTTAGTTTTCTTCGTAAAGTGTTTAAAGAGTGTAACTTAATATGCATAGTAAAACAGAGCATTGAAGTGCTATTTCGTTTCGAAACTTGAAGTAGGCTTTGAAGCCAATACTAAAGCGCTTAGGGGAATAGAGAGTTTTAGGATAGGAAATGTTATAAAACTATTTTAATTCAAACTAAAAAAAAATTTGCAATGAGAAAAATATTAAAGAGATATGTAACCACCAATGCCACCGCCGAGCGCCTCCTCTCACTCCTCTCTTCCTCCAATTCATTAATGTTATAGTCAAGTAAACTTTCATATTTGTATATGATATGAAAATTAAAGCGTGAGAAAACATTGCCAATAACATGATTCCAATTTTAATAAGCCGTGGTAAAACGGTCAATCAAGTAGCGGACGTAAGAAAATTAGACAAAAGCATTAGACGTTAGAAAACTATAAGAATAAACCATGATAAAACGGGCAATCAGTTTGGTGCATTTTTGTTACACGCAGAAGTTTGGCATTGAAAAGTAATTTTAAGGTCAATAGGTCATTCCCGGGTGAAGATGGGCTCTAGCCCATCTTCACATCGTGACCATCAATACTTTTTGTTTAATGGTAAAGTAGGGTTTGACCTTGAAAGGTTATTTTGAGGTTATGGGGTTATATCCGGGTGAACTGAGGCTCCGGGGTCATTGGTACCATCATGACTTTTTGTTTCAAGCAAAAGTAGGGTTTGACCTTTTTAGGTCATTTTGGGGACAATGTCTCAATTTTGGGGTCATTAGGGTGCCACAGAAAACAGTGATTCTAACAAATGTTGTTCCCATTTATAATAGGAACAACTTTTGTATAGGTCATTTTCATGTTTCCAAAAGGGTCACTTAGGGTCAAACAAAAACCAAACTCGATCTGGGCTGGAACTAAAGAAACTCGAATCCGATATATCGAGATATGAGATATTGAGTAGTTCTTGAGATGATCGTGAAGCCCAGACGGACGGACAGAAAAAAAGAAAACAAAGTAGCTCACGCTTCGCTTTCGCTACTTAATAAACCGTAGTAAAACGGCCAATCACATAGCGGAAGTAGATTAGACACAGGATATTTGACATTAAAAATTATTATAATTATTAGAATGAAAATCGGAATTTTAAATGTAAAGGACGCATCAGAGATAATTGGAACCATCCCAATTTGCTTCATTGAAAAGGTTCCCAAGGTCCCATTTCAGTGTGAGAGGCAATCGAGACTATCGGGATCATCATAACTTTTTGTTTCATGCAAAAGTAGGGTTTAACCTTGAAAGGTCAAAGAAGCACAAATCCGCACACAGATTTAAGATCTGTTCTGTGGTACCTGAGATGGTACTGCGTGTGACTCGGACGGGCAGACAGTGCGAAAACATAAATTGGCTTTTGCTTCGCTTCAGCTAATTAATAAGTGGAAACTGGATATGGAAATTACTCGATAGGTTCCCAATCAGTCTTTGTCAGAATTGAGAAGACTGCCCTCATTTGCATAGAGTCACCTGCGGTTGTCAAGCGACACCCAGTTATCAGGTTGGTCACGACACCAACCTGATTTCAGGTTGGTGTTCTCGGCCTTTGTGCTTTAGGCCCGTAAAACAGCGGAATGTTACGGACAGTCTGTTTTGTGCCCGCTTGATGACAAAGTCTCTGCTAATGAACCCCTCCCCTGCCATTTCCTTACCCCTCTCCTTTACATGTTGACCATCCGCACTGCGGGAATATCAAATCACGATCTTTTACCTTACCTCAAGTGTTACAGATAGGAAACTTACATGCTAAAAAATATTACTTCCAACGGCAAATATTTGTGCGAGGCACATTTTGGAAAATAACCTGATGGAATACAATGTACACAATTCATTTACTTTTAACAACTATATTCCTCGGCTCTCTATTATATGTAGGGATTAAATGTACACATAAGCAATAAATTATTATAATTAATAATTAAATAAGCAAATCTTCGGTTTCTTGCGCATGCGTGGAATTGGGCCGCTGCAATTTACCTAAAAGTAGTTAAATAATTTGCATTTACAAAATAAACCGTTGCAACCGCACGTAACCAAGTAGCGTATTGTACTCAAATGGACAAATTGGGTCAGTTGCTGGGTTTTTAGAAGGTTGGGGCGCATTTTTAGACAATTTGGGGGTTTTGAAATGGGGGTCAAGGGTGACTTATGTCATTGAGACTATTCTCACCTTTCATTTTATGTAAAAACAAACATTTTTTGAAAAATCCGATTTTTCGGTCTTGGGGGTCATTTTGAGTCATTTCGAGGTCATTCAGGGAGTCATGAATTGTGGGCCAGGGCTCACTTGTGTCAGTGAGACTATTCTAACTTTTCATTTCCTGTGAAAATATTTTTTTTTGCAAAGTCCGATTTTTTGGTTTTGGGGGTCATCTTTGGGTCACTTAGAGGTCATTCAGGGGGTCATGGAATGGGGGTCAGTAGGTCACTTGTGTCGGTAGGTCACTTGTGTCATTGAGACTATTCTAACCTTTCCTTTCATGTAAAAATAGAATTTTTTGGAAAAATCCGATTTTTCGGTTTTGGGGGTCATTTAGGGGTCATTTAGGGGGCATCGAATGG
>JAQFYP010001090.1:0-17331 GCA_034694865.1 Bilobella braunerae | reverse complement strand
AAAAATACCGAGAACGACAAATACCGAGAACTACAAATACCGAGAAAACAAAAACCGAGAATGCAAAGACCGAGAACAACAAATACAGAGAACTACAAACACCGAGAAAACAAAATCCGAGAATGCAAAGACCGAGAACTTGCTAATTAAAAATATAAAGTTAAATGCGTTCAGTTTTCAATTTTGTTTGGCAGTTTTGGGTTAGGTGTTGGTTTTAAACACTGTCTAGTATAAATATTCTTGATAAATGTTAACTGTTTTTTGATTAATCGATTTTTGCTCGATTAAGTCAAAGGGTATAAAATTTTGAATATATTAGTTCTCGGTTTTGGGTTTCTCGGTTTTTGTAATTCTCGGTTTTTGTCGTTCTCGGTTTTAGTTTTCTCGGTTTTTGATTTCTCGGTATTTGTAGTTCTCGGTATTTGTCGTTCTCGGTATTTTTTTTTGTCGGTTATGACTTCTCGCTCTTTGCATTCTCGGTCTTTGTTTTCTCGGTATTGACATGGAACCGTTCTAATACGTACCCGCTGAGCGACCTGTGCTATCCGTTCAAACATGCGAATACGCGTGCAAACAAGGATTGAAGCAAGTGACCTTTTGAATTAAAATACGTCTTCTAAATTATTCCTAATTTATTTATTTTGAAAATTTAGGGAAATTTTAGGCACTGTTAGCTTTTTTCGAATAACGGATTAATGAGCGCTCCGATTCGACGCACGCTTATCTTCTCGACACTGTTGTTGGATGCTGCGCCAAAAGGATCAATTCACTCAAGAAATGGACGTAATGGCTTAAAATTGCTTTTTATTGAGTTTTTTTTTTTTAAATAAATTGAAAATTACATTAGTTTTGGTGTAAATGAACCATATCAAAATTTTTTAGGCATTTTTGAAGGCTCTGTTAATATTTTTCAGCCATTTACGGTGTAAAGTTACCTAAGCCCCAGCATCGCTGGTTGGTCGCTTCATCGCTAACAACGAATTGTGAGAGCTTCGGCTTGTCAAATGGACAGGAAACACTCGATAGTTTGTAAACAAATCATTTATTTTTCTAAACTACGGAGGGGCGTTTGAATTCTGGTTTTCTAAAATTGTAATTTATGCTTTTTTTTTTAGTTTCTCAAGTTAAGTGGTCAACATGCCTTCTTTAGGTTCAAATGTTTTGATTTTGAAACTTTGAAAAGGACAAAGTTACACTTTTATTTCTAAAATATTAGCCCTCTATAATCAAGTAAACAATTGTCAAAATTTTCCAAGAAATCGCTTAGGGTATAGCTGAATTTTTTATCGTGGTTCCCACGGTTTACAAAATATTTTAGATTTTTTCTTTCAGAATGTGAAATGATTTGCACATCGCTTCCGAGAAGCTCAGAATTAAGTAAATTCACGGGTAATTAAAAATGACCAAAAAAATCCAATGCTTGGACGCTGGAAGAGACAAATCTCAAGTCATAGACTTAAAGATAGGAAAGCGAAAGAGGTTATTTAGTTTATCGAATGTTAGTTTTCTTCTAGCGCTCATTATGGTCACACCATATAACTTCAAAGTTCCAATTTTCTCAAAATTGTGATACTCCAAAGTTTCAAGTTTCAAAGCTCAAAAGTTCTCAATTTTGAAGCTCAAAAGTTCCACATTCCGAATTTCCGAACTCAAAACTCCAGAGTTCAAAATTTTGGAATTGCTCAATTATTTGACGAATAACAGGATAAAAAAAGCCATTTTTGGCTTTTTGAGAAATGACTACGCTTCAGTTTCTGTTAGGTAGGTTACATAAACAGTATAGCATATTTAAAGCTGGTTTGGTTAAAATCTTGTTCTAAAATTTTGTTCTAATTACTAAAAAACGGTGTTTAGTCGTTGCGGCAACAGTGCGCTGTGGAAACGGAGCCGCGCTTTTCAGCGTTGGAAATGAATTTAAGTACCACTACGAAACGCTTGTGACGGCCGGCTCAGAAGAACCGGTCTCCTATGCATCGGCCTATAAGCTTAAGGGCTCTCTCTTGGTATCGGCCGACTCTTCAACGACCCTTAACGTCAAGGTCAGGGTCACTTGGTCTGCATTACAATATGACGCTAGTAAATTAAACGCAGTGTACACTTATTTTCTAGCTCGATAGCCTCACAGTGGGACTTTACAATGGAAAGTGGTCCTATTTCCCTATTCCAGAGGTCAACTTCACATCACCTGAACTGGGGCCCTTACAGGACCCTTTTCAAATAGTAGTGGAAAACGGAAACGTAAAATTCAAGAAACAAGTTTAATTGTTTAAATTTTTTTTGAAATCTCGAATTTTGAAAATATTCAGATAAAAGCGATTCTGTTGGACGACCAAGAGCCAGAATGGGCTTCAAACATGGCTTCAAGCGTGGATTGGCTACATATTTGCAAGTGGACTTGGAAGGGGTCAATTTCAACGAAGTTGGGATTTTGAGTCTAAAAGAGGTATTTTAAAAAACAAAATTTGGAAAACGAAATTTCTAAACAAGTCCTGTTTGTACATTTTTTTTTCAAACGTGCAGTTAACAACAATGGGAGAGTGTCGAACTAAATATGAAATTTTGCCGAGCACAACTACGCTCAACAGGCTGACGCGCCTGAATAAGTTTCGCAATCACGCAGATTGTCCCGATGTTCCCACGCGCACGCGCTACGCGGCGCACATATTCTACCCGTGCAAAAATGCGAATACTCGAGTAAGTAAAAACTATGCAAATTAGCGTTTTTCAAAGTGTATTTTAAAGAATTTGTTTTAAAAAGGGTTTTTAATGTTTAAAAATGTTCTTTTTATCTAAAAAAAAATCTAAATTTTGTTATAACAGGACATAATGAATTCAACTGCCTATTCCATATGAAATGGAAGTGAGCAGAGATGGGCAACCTCTTTTGAAGCAATTGACCCTTTTCTCTTCAGTGCTCTATTGGCCCTTTACTGCAAGCGGACCATACCAGTTTAGCTGGCTCAAGTAAGGATACTCTTAAAAAACGACTTGTTAAATAAAACTTAAAAAAAAGAAATTTTTTCTTGAAAAAAGCAGGAAAATGACAAAAAGCCTATTTTTGAAAAAAAAAAAAAAATTCAGCATGACCCTTTCCCTGGAATCCGTTTCGAGGCTGGAAAACAAAATTTTAGTAGCTCCGCCCAACTCCGAGACGCACGAAGACTTGACCTACGTTTTTGAGCAGTCTGACCCTAATTTTGACCCCGATGATGAAAACCCTGAGCTAACAAATGAAATCCTATTTTTTCATCACGAGTTGGCTGACTCCGAAACATTGACAAGAACGGTAGTTTTGGTGGGTAAATTTCAAAATTTTGAGAAATATCTTTTCTTTTTTCTCAAATTTAAATTCTTGAAAAATTTTGCTTTTAGGCGAAACAAACCATTCGAGAAACCGCCGAATCTCTAGTTAATACCGAGAAGTTTTTCATCAACACAAAACGATTTCACAGCAATTCTCTATTTTCAATTATTTTCGTAATCGCTTCATTGGACTATGAACATTTAAAGCAACTTTACGCTGAATATGAAGCCGGATCGGAATGGCAACACTGCCAAACTCACAGAATTCAAAACAGTAAATATTCGGATTCCAAAATTAAAAAAAAGTAATTTTGAAATTTTTTTTAAATTTCAAAAACTGTGTTAAACATTCGTAAAACTTAGGCAACTTTTCTTAGACGGGTTAATTTTGGCAGGAAACACGCCTGTGGCGCTAGTGATTCGCGACATTTTGCTATCAAACGCGAACCTTGGCGTACTAAACAAGGCTCGCTCCGTCGTTTCCACATTCCATTTGAAATCCGACTGAGGCTCTAGCTAAGGAAATGGATGTAAGTGCACAAAATTGCTGAAATTTTGGAAAAGAAAATAAAAAATAAAAGTTTGAAAAGTTTGAAAACAAAATATTTAAAAATTTATGAAATTTTTCTTAGCCACTTTTACCATTTATCAACAACGCAGCAATTAGCGCTCCAATTCGACGCACGGTCACTTTCTCACTAGCATCGCTGATTGGTCGCTGTTGCAGAAAGTCGAATTGTGAGAGTTCGGGACTGATGGACAAGTATATTAAGTACTTCGAAGACAAAGTTGATCAGTAAGTTCATTGTGAAACCGCTCCTAAAACGAAAATGAAAAATTGCTGCTGAAAAGATTCTGCAAATCGCTGCTGAAACAAAAAAGTGGAAGATCGCTGCTACTGAGCTCAAACTTTGCGAAACAGTTCCAGCGATTAGTATAAGATTTTAATACAATATTGTCACGAGACAACGTCAACGCCCTCGCTGACGCCGTACCCGTGACGCAAGAGTAGTTGATAAGTTAGCTGTAGTTCATGTCAAGTTATCTCTGTTCATTTTTTGTTCATTTGTTCATTTTGTGGCTCACGTCTATAAAAGACGTGATCCTCAGTTCCTCGTGGCTGAGTCGTCGTTTGGCATTTCGCCTTAGAAGTCTATTCGACTGTTAGCAGTTAGTTCATTGACCTCTGTTCATCTTGTTGTACAGTTTTGTTTATTTGTTGTGCAAATAAAAGGTTATTTGCACATTCGTCACAGTCGTGACTTTGTTCGTCGCCGCCTCGACCCCATCATTTGCCCTTGAGTCCCCCCAGCCGACAAGTCACAGAGTAGGTGACAATATTTTCACCTTTCAGCGTCAACGGAATTTGAGGAGCGCACTGTAGGTCTCCTCGGCCTCAGATATCTCAGAATCGGTAAATCGCTGGACAAGGTTCTTGACATCGCTGCAGGAAAGGTCGTCTACGAGTCGCCGCTGCGCATTCAAGCCGTCTGGTCGCTGCGATGCCTGTTGTAGGGCTACAAGGGCCCTTAAACCTCATCGTCACCCTTAACCCTTCACCGTCACCCTTAACTCTTGGCGTCCCCATCCCCTTCCAAAGTGCCCAGGACTCCCGTTATGGCTCACCGGACACCCTAGAAGAGGAGGAGCTACATCGCGCCAACCAAGCAACCTCGCCTTGTATTCCACGTCCCCTCGGCACACTGCCCAATTCCCTATTGGTGCCCCAGCATTTGCTCATCCTGCAGGAGACGCACTTCGGGAAGCAACGAAGGAGGACCTGTGCCGCTCCCTCGTCACTTCCATCATTTTGTTCTTGTTTGTGTCTCTGTTTTCTGCCTACAATGAAAGTAGTGGCCTACGGGTCCCGTCGTTACACCGGTAACCTCTTGACCGTTTATTGGATTTGGGATCCGGATTTGAGGTAGGCACAAGGCCTTTGCATATAGGTTTCCCCCAGTCCCCCTAATTCCCTTCCAAGTTGCCCCTTTGACCCTTGACCCCTTAAGTCCCTTGCCCTTTTCCCCTAGAGGTCCTGTACCCTCTCACTGTATTAACAAGATTCTACTCGTGTGATGTCGAGCTTACTTCCGGTAATTTATAACCGGTCCGAATTGTGCGAGCTTCGCACATCGGTTTTCGAATTTTTGATGAGCCTCGGACCGGAGCAGAAGCTTCTACATGACATGGCATACTTCATGTGGACAGAGTACTGCGCAAACCTCGTCAACGTCATGCGATCGCATTTGATCAATTCCATGAACTCAAAAAGCCCGTGTGGAAACGCTTTGTAAGGAAACCCCTGTACATAGCTTTTCATAAGAATTTTTTTTACATTGAAATTTGATACTAAGTTTGGAAATTATTTCATTTGAATCATTGCATTTGTGCATTTTTATTTTTCATCTTTCAGTTTGCTGTAATTTGAACTTTCAAAACTTTCATCACCTTGGTTAAGAGAATTGATAAAAAATTGCTAAAAAATTGTTGAAAATGCCATCAATTTGTCAAAGGCTGTGAATTTTGCGTTTATCTATTTTCAAATTTTCGACTGTGAATAAAAACAGTTTTTTCTTAAAGCAGAAATTTTTCTAGAAACTGAAAACTTTTTTTTCCTCAAGAGACAGTTTTTAGAAAATCGAATGCAAATTCAAGCACGATTTTGCGATAATTCGGAAAATTCGTTTGTCAAACAGAAGCTTTACATTATTGAACCTAAAAATAGTCAAATCAAAATACTTCTATAAAAGAAATTTTTTCTAAAACTCGTTTTTCTTTAGAAAATCGTATGCTAGAACAATCTTGCGCTACTTGCCACCAGGACAAGTTGACCCCTTGAAGTCTACTGCCTACCAAATTCACTACTACGATCAGCACAGTGGCTTCGGTCATCAAATCTACGCCACAATGCACGAATCAGGTAAAACGGCCCTTCCAGTTTCCATTTATTTGGGCCTTAATAACTACATTGGTGGATTCGGAAGTTCTTATGTTGGGGTAATATTTAAATAATTAACTTAATTATTAACAATTAACTAATTAATTTAATAATCATTACATAAATAATTAACTACAATTGCACAGTTTAAACGCCGTGACCAATTTATTATTTTTACTTCATTGGACAGTTCCGTCATCTCATCACCGTTATTCGTTCATTCTAAATCGATAACTCACCTGCAGATAAAAAATTTTATAATAATAATTTTCAAGTCATGATAAAATAATAATTTGCAAAATTTGCAAAAAAAAAAAAAAGATATTTGAGATATTTTCCAAAACGAAGCGTTACGTCTAACAATTTAGAAATCTCAATGAAATACGAATCCGAATACATTTTAAATGTGGAATTAATAGGTTTTACTTTAAATTAGGCGTGGAGAAGGGAATTTCTAACAAATTGGCCTCCCTCCGCTCAGTAGATGTATAGAAAATCAAGGAAATTTTGTCGAAAATTGGCGTGCGTACGCGGCCGGCGGTTCCGCTCTATCTCGAATTCACCGTGGTCTACCACGACAACACCGTACTTTTTTTTTTTTCCAAAAAGCGAAATTCAGCTAATTGACTTTCAATTTAACTTAACTTAATTAATATAACACAGATTTGAAGAGCCTTGTATCCCTAACGAGCGAAGTGAGTGCCAACTGGGAGCGCTCGGTGATGCTTGGCGGAATTTTCCAGCAATTTCTCCTGGAAATTGGCACTCCGGTATCAGTACTCGCTGGAGTCACTGGAATAGGTAGCGTTGCGTATAATGTCACAAGCGCAGAATCTCCAGAGGAATACTCATAAGAAGTGAAATTAAAACTTCCGTAAGTTTTCAAAATTTAAAATTTTGAAATTTTTTTTAGTTCCTGTTTAATTTAGGTTTTTTTTTAACCTGAAAAATTCAAAGCTAATCTATTTTGCAGTGAGAGGTTACAGGACCTCTAGGGGAAAGGGCTAGGGACTTCAGGGGTCAAAGGGCAAGGGGCACTAAAGGGGTCTAGGGGGACTGGGAAACCTAAATGCAAAGGCTAAGTGCCTACCTGACTGGATCCCGAATCCCAAAATGAAAAGGTCACAAGGTCAACGGTGCAACGACAGGGCCTTACGGCCACTACTTTTATTGTAGCACAAAAGAGACGAAAACAGAAAGACAAAATGATGGTGTGACGAGGGAGTGACGAGGGAGTGACGAGGGTCCTCCTTCGTTGCCTCCAGAAATGCGTCTCCCGAGTCCAGAGCAAATGACAGGAGGTAAAGGGAATTTGGTAGTGTGCAGAGGGTATGATGCGTGGACTGAGGACGAGGTTCCGTGGCGCGGCACGAGTTGGCTCCTCCCCTTCTAGTTTGCCTTGTGAGCCCGAAAGGGAGTGCTTGACACTTTGGAAGGGGATGGGGACGCTAAGGGGATTAATGGCCCTTGTAATCCTTCAGCAGTCATAATAGAGAAACAAAGCCAAACAAGCTCGGTCTAGAACAAGAAGTATTTAATTTTCATTTTTTTTGTCATTTGCCCTAGGACGTGCTTAAAAATTGTATAAAAATTTCCTTTCCTTTTTTCCTAAATCCTTTTATCTAAAAAACTGTAAACCTTTTCTCTTCAGTGCTCTATTGGCCCTTTACTGCAAGCAGAACCTACCAGTTTAGCTGACTCAAGTAAAGGATACTTAAAAACGACATTAAAAAAACTCTTTAAAAAAAGAGTTTCTCTTAACAAAAAGCTAGAAAACGATAATAAAAAACCAATTTAAAAAAAAATCCAGCATAACCCTCTCGCTGGAATCCGTTACGAGGCCGGAGAACAAAATTTTCGTAGCTCCGCCCAACTCCGAGACGCACGAAGACTTGACTTACGATTTTGAGCAGTCTGACCCTAATTTTGATCCCGAAGATGAGAACCCTGAGCTCACAAACGAAGTTCTGTATTTTCATCACCAGTTGGCTGACTCTGACCCTGAAACGTTAGCAAGAACGGTAGTTTTGGTGGGTAATTTTTGAAATTTTGAAAAAAAAAAAGATTTTCAAATTTTTTTTGAAAAATTTTACTTTTAAGCAAAACAAACCATTCGAGAAACCGCCGAATCACTGGTTAATACCGAGACGTATTTCATCAACATTATCCTATTTTAATCATTTCCGCAATCGCTTCATTAGACTATGAAACTATAAAGCAACTTTACGCTGAACAGTAAACAATTTAAATTTAAAACGCTTTTTTTTCTGAAGTTTTTTTTAAATTTCAAAACTATGTTTTATAAATGTTTGTAAATCTTAGGCAACTTTTCCTAGACGAGTTAATTTTGGCAGGAACCACGCCTGCAACGCTAGTGATTCGCGACAAAGGCTTTAGCTTAGGAAATAATAGTGTATGCGCAAAATTATTGAAATTTTGAAAAAAAAAAATACAAGTTTAAATTAGTTTTGAAAACAAAATGTTTTCAAAATTTGTTAAATTTGTCTTGGAAAAAATTTGTAACTTACCCACTGTACATACCACATTTTTAAACAATTTTTTTTTCAAAAGCTCATGAATCAAAACTGCCCTTTAATTTTTGAATATTTCGTTCGCCCCGTTTCAAAAATACGTTGCAACGCTCCAGATTGCTGTAAATGTTGGAGACCAAAAAAGTTGAAAAATTGCAACGGTCAATAAGAAAATTGAATTCCTGCATGCTATGCATTGTTTGTTGCCCATGATGAGCAAAATATCTCTCGCAGCAGGAAAAAAAAGTTACATGTAAACCTTCATCCCCGCCCACTTAAATATATCTAAGTACGGTAATATATTAATAGCACTTTTATAAATGTACTAGTAAAAACACCCGTCCTAGGACAGGAATACTTTAATTAACCTTTTAAAAGCAAAGAAGTGCTGCGCAGCACTCCTTTGCTCCTCTATTTAATTTTATGTAAAAACTTAAGCTTTAAAACGAATGGATTGGATGCCCATCTCCCATCGCTACCTGAAGTTTTGCTCCAGCGACAAATCTAATTTTGTACACAATTTTGCGCCCTTAGCTCCAGCGGTCTTTGCCGGATGAGATAAAACACGGTACATTTTGCGCATTTTGACATTTGACCTTTGATCCTGGAAAAACCGGAGGTAGATTTGATCTGAATTTACCCCTACATCATTCCATTTTCAGAAAACATTTATGTACCAAATATGGCGGCCCTAGCACCACCGCTCTTTGAGAGATTGGACAAAGGACAAAGCACGATAAATTTTGGACATGCTAACCTTTGACGTGTGATCTTAATTAGTTAATTATGATATGATTAACAACTTACAATAATTTACTTTTGTAAATTGAGTTTTACGTGAAGGAGGGTTCTTACGTACGCCTAAGCAATTCATAACTTTTAATTGGCTCAAATACGATTCCAAGTTTGGCGAGTTCATAAAAAAACACTAATTTCGTCCAATACGTACAGCAAAAGCGGTTGATTGATAAAAAATGTAATATGCATATCACCCTTTCAAATTTTGATTGAATGCGTCGAGAAACTGTTCCGATATTTTGACCAAATCTGATCTTCGACATGCAAATCGTGTTTCTGAAAATGTTCGCGTCAAAATTTTGCCAATTATTTTCTTTTCGGGAAATCAACATTTCTGCAAGAATGTATTGTGCTTGTAAAATTTTTGGACAAAAACCTTTTTTCAAAATTTAAATAAATTTTTTCCAGCCATCCATCATGAGTAGAAATTCTACGGAAACGTATTTGTCACACGTTTGAAATTAATCTTCTTCATGTTTCATTAAAATTTTTACAAATTTGACTTTAAATTAATCTAATTTGAAACTATCTGCAAAAATTAGTTTTGGGTATGCAAGCTAAAATTTAGAAGGAAATTTTGGCATGAATCAACGTTCTACTGATCGACGCAGATGTAGACATTTTGACAACAAACCATTTTTCCAACATTATTATTTTTTCAAAGAATCCGATCCAATTTTAATGGTGCAAGGGAAGCATATATGGCATATATTGCACATAAACGCAAGAAATCACGCCTTATGGCAAGATTTCCATCAGGTTTTAAGGTTAAGATAAAATTAACTAGAATTTTGGCAAAACTTGCAATTTTTCAGAATTTAGAAGGTCTCTCCACATGTACATTTGCATATTAAAAATTTAAACTATCAATTTGGTTTTACTTTTAAGCGTTTTTCTCTACCCTTTTCAAGGTATCAAACTCCATGGTCCCAATATCAAGAAATTGGTTAATCGGGGAATCGTTTCATATTAGTTAATACACGAAAGGGATTGGTTTGGTTTAACCTAAATGTAAACCTCGTGGAAATGGCTGTATTAAACAAGGAAGCAATTTTAAGCAAAAAAAAATAGTTTCTAAGAAAAAAACTAACAAAGTTTTTGAGATAGTAGCAGCAAAACTAAGCCACAAGTTTGCCATGCTGTTCTATTTTTAAAATATAAATAAGCGATTTCCAGGAAGCCAAAGAAGGTTAGCATGAAACTACTGTAAAAGTTGATCCGGAGCAAATGCCACTGCAAATACTGTGTTGAACACCGCAGTCGACGCTGAAATCGTTTTCGCTTGCAGTATCTGTCTCCAACAATGGTGCTGCTCCGGACTCTGACCATGAGTTTTATTGACATAGTGTTTCTAGCGTCTACAACATTAGCCGATTTTAGAGTTGTGCATAAACTTTTTGTTTAGTTTTCAGCATGTAGGGTAGTCTTGATTGAGGGGAGTGATGACCCCTTTTCAGCGATTCTTCTACAGAGTAGTAATTTTGTGTCGGTGACACGACTCACAATTTCCTACATAAAGCAAGGAATGCACAAATTCAACGAAACGCGACTCACTGTTCGAAAAAATTGCGAGTTGATTTTGGCTGCGCATGACTCTTCAGCCGAGAATATTGAAGCTGTTCAGATTTTCAGTGGCTAACTGCTGTCGCCTATAACTTTAAGACAGAAAATCGCCCCTCTACCAATCCAACAGACTACGCAACATACACATATTACGTTCTCTTGAAACCACTTCAAAAGCCTTTGTGGCGTGGTGAGTGCTCCTCCTTAATAAACGTTCACTTTATTTAACGGCAAGAAGGTCCGGTCGATAACGTGTGTGCATTTCGAAGTCAAATTTGGTTTTGTTTTTGTTCGTTTAGAGGTTGAATAATTCTTAAATCAATTTTAGTAACTCACAACTAAGCTATGGGTGTTGGTAATTTACACCCCAAATACAGCTTTACATGTGCAATTTAAGTTAGATTGGCACTTACACCAGCGCTATCAAAATGGCAATGTTTGTTGATATCAAATTAATATGGGAAGGAACGTTACTTGATTTTCTCGTTTACTTTTAGTGTTTGGTGGCATAGAAATGGAGTGGGTAGGAATATGATAGGAAGGATTCATTAGCGTACATGTATGTAAATCTTTTTTTTTTTTTTTTTTTTGCAAATTTGACTTTAAATTAATCTACTTTGAAATTATCTGCGAAAATTAGTTTTGATAAATTGATAGTATTATCAAGATACTCATAGCACGATTCAATATTTCATCAATACCAATCAGGTATAGAAAAAACCTCTAAAACATATTACGATAAAGCTTATATAAAAATAGTCTTTATAAGTTTTATGAAAAACTAGCAAGAAAGCAGAATCCGATTTTCGGGTTTGAAAATGAGGGTGAAGGGTCAGACCCCCGTTCATTTTCAAACCTGGCCTATGGCTTGACACCTACACCTATAGCTAAAAACAGACTTCGAATCGGCTAATCCGTTCGAGAGTTGGGCACAACAAGGCGGAGTCACAAACGGACGAACGGACAAGGCATTCTCAAACTGTAGCTACTACGTTACTTAATAATTGAAAATCTTCTCCATACGGAATACAAAAGCGCTTTCAACAATATCTGGGCTTGCGAGTTAAATCAAATTTGTTTTATGTTCAATTGCAATTCTTGTTCACGCTCAGGCTAATTTAATTAAAAAATGTGGCTGCACAATTTGAAACAAGCTGTTTCCTAAAAAATGCGAGCGAGCGTGACAAGAGCCAATCTCTAAGTACTGCACTAGGCTTTCGCCGACACCTGATAAAACTGACAAATCTTGTGGACTGATAAGTATTGGCTTATTGTAAGCTTTATTCTAAAAATTCCGGAAACTCTCGGAAAACTTTAGATTTTTGCCTGATTATTAATTATGGTTTAGGGAGGAACCCAACAGCGGTTTTTTATCTCAACTTGAGAATTCATGACGTCCAAGTATACGAGCTAATCCTAATCAAAGGAGACACACTCGTGATACGCACACTCGGATTTAGAACGTGTGAAGTTCTGGTAGAAATTCGAATCCGTGGAGCACTGTTGCCAGGTATCCTCTGGAGGACGCACATGGGAAACACCTTGATACTGATTTTGCAAAACACAGAGTACTGTAGTTGGTTTGCTCTTGGTGCCAATTTTCAAGGCATTGCCTTCTTGAACGTGTCGGTCGTTACACCTAAATTGAAAAACTCGGTTTATTGGATGGTAGAGGAAAAGGAAACCGAAAACGAAAGGATTCGCGACGTGATTGTGCATGTCCTTGGTCATCCATGGAAGTACTCTTCTACTCACAGTGAAGTCGTCACTGTGAAATTTATCAAATTACATCCGCCCCCTTCGTCTAATTTTTATCGAACAGAATTTAAAGTGGATCATAACGTCGATAAATCGAGACTTGCTGATTACCAGTTCGAAATTTCAAATTCGTTCCATGTTCCCATTTCAAGGAATGAATTTAACTTTGTGTCTTGTCAAAGGCCTCACGTCCCACCAAATTTTGATGCTTTTTTTCATCCTTTCGACTTAGCAACGTGGACTTGCATTTTTGTATCAACATGTCTCTTCACAATATTTTCATTCTTCTACTACAGGAATTTTTCAAGAGCCGTTATTTCGACTTATTCAATAATACTGGAGCAGGGAGTCTCGCTATCAAGGGAGCATTTTTTTTGTTAGCCCTGAGTTTTTCAAATTGACTTTTTGTCATAATAATTACATTTCCATGACCATACTTTTTCTGTGCGTCCGTCCAACCAATGCCTATGGTATGAGTCCTTCCGAACCATATCCCTGCTCATCCTATTTTTGATGGTCGTATTTTTTCTGTACATCCGTTTATGCTTTGCAATTGCACTTTGAAACTCAACGGAACAATTTCCCTGTAATTGTATACGCTGCAGCTCTGGTAGACGGAAACGTATAATCTATTCTTTTTCAAAACTAAAAGCTTACAGTGTGCAATCTTTATGAAACTCGAGCCAGGAATGATTTTTGCCATGAAATAGTTTACTATTTTAACGTAGTTTTCAAATCAAAATCTAATCCCTAACGTTTTTTTTTTTCAAACAATTTGCGTTTTTAACCAAAACATATTACCTTGGTAATGGTAACATTTGAGGTGTTCTTAATCTAAAAACCTAACCAAGTAAACTGGTTGGAAAATTTGTTAATGTTTAAATGAACAAATTGAACGAAACTGTTCGAAACAGTTTTGAACAGAATGAACAGTTGAAAAATTCGTATGAGAAAAAAAATGTTTAAAAAATGTTAACAGAATGAACCCGTTTCGAAAAACTGTGAATAAGGAATTTTGAAAAAAACATTTAACATGCTGACCCGGTATGTCAACATTTTTTGTCCCCCTACCAGTGCAATACCCGTGTCAAGGCACGGTTACATAAGTCCTGGTTAGGTCCAAAAGGTGTCTTTACCAATTTTAATTCAGAAATAAATAAAAACAAACTTATATCACCATGGCAACAACTTTGCTTGTTTCTGGTGCATGGTAATACAAAACTGTTCATCGTGTTCACAAACGTTTTCGAAGTGTAAACAGCGTTTAACAATTTTTGTTTAGAGTGCAATTTTTAAATCGAACGCTAAGACAGGGTGGACCGATTTGGACCATATTCAATTTCAGCCATATTAATTTCCTGTACCAAATTTGGTCATGATCTGCCACTTTTGATTTTTAGATGGTAAGGGTCCTCCTCTTTCCATTTTATTCAAGAAATATTTGACCTTGACCTTTGACCCCCAAGTGGTTGACCCACCAAACCCATCTTGGAATTTAGCCTTCGCATTGTCCGAAAGGTCTTGTCTGCAAAATTTGGAGCGCTGTGACACGTGGTTCGTCTGCTAGCGTGTCTGGGACGGACGGACAAACATGACGAGCACATAAGGCTTGGCTCGAACTGAAACTAGCAAAATAAGCCCCTCCCATAACAAACGGGTTCAGAAATAAAAGCTAAAATCCTCTCGTAATAGGACGGGCATATTTGACTGGTCCAGGTAATATCTGTAAAACTTCCTATGGCTGTGCTCTCTGTGTTTGCGTAGAAGTAGGACTTAAATAAATGACTCTAGCAAGAACCAAAAATTAAGAGACTACAAACATGAAATAAAGAGTAAAAGGACCTTCAAATTAGTATTGCTAATTTCTGATTTTATTTAACCCTATTTTGTATTTCCTAATTTGTCCTAATTTTTTACACTTTTCCTAATTTCTCATTTTAGGTAATCTTATTGTTTACACGCTCATTTTAGCTTCTATTGCATAGAATTTTGAAAATACTGAGAAGATAATGTCACTTAATTTCACATACTAATGACAGAGAAAATGTAAGGACCTTAGGGACCCTGCAAGAATAATTTTGAACTGAATTGAACCCCTTGTAATTTCGCCATTCTCCACCACTTCATTTGCTTTATCTTTTTTGTTCATCCGTCCACCAGCGAGTAGTAATTGCACATCAAAAGTACAAATTGTACTATTGAAACTACAATTGCAATTCCAAAACACAGCTGCGTTCCAAAACTCTCTTGCATCGCACTTCAAAACAAAACCAATAAATACTGACTGCATACTAAACTGACCCAAGTTCACAACTAAACGTTTCCTAGCTTCCACTCACTGCTACCGCACCACTTTTTTCATTGCTGGTCCCGGGACTTGAACCCGGTAACTGTCCAAGTTACGAGGCTAGTAATCCTCGGACTATGAACCGTTGATCCTAAATTAAGGCCTTAGATTAAATCCCACTTGGGTCACGGGGGTCTAACCCTTTTACTATCATTTTGGCTACCCAAAAATGGCCGTCCAAACCAACAAAAAAGTCCCCTAGATTTTGCTAATTTATTATTATAATGAATTTCGTTTTCCTGACAATTTGTTGAATCAAATCCGCAATGTAACTTTTGATAACTCAGGGGTCATCAATCACTTTCACAGAGAGCAAAAAGTACTCCTGTTCGTCGAACTTGCGTCTTTTCTAGTACTAGTAAGCGCCTACAAAAGCCTGATTACAACAGAATTGACGGCACCACCACCTCCGCAATACGTCGAATCAATCTCCGAGGCAATGCGTCTAAATTATTCTTTGCTTCTTGGACTGAGAGAGTCGAGTCTTCATGAACCGCGAATTATAGAATGGTTTCAGCTCTACAACAAGACTAACGAAGCTGAGACATTTCGCGAACCGAATTTCAACAAAACAAATTATTTCTGGTTCAAGACTGAGCGCATGCGGGGAATAGCGGCTCGCGGAAATGAGTTCTACGCCCTCGTGCTGAGGAAGCACACCAGCAACTTGCCAGGGAATTTGCCCAGATTGACGCAGTTGGAGCAACTGTGGATCCCATTCCAAGACATGAATTATAGAAACTCGGAAATCGACTCGATGTTTGATGCTTGTGGCAAGAGTGTTATGATAGGCACGACACAGGAACTCAACGGCTACATTGATCGCTTCAGGAAAAGGAGAGGTGATATTGAAATTAGAAGAGGAAAAGTCATAGAATTTTCGAGAGAAATCTACCTATATGTTTATCCACTTGCGCTGGACAAGTCCGGAGTGATACGCAAGCGCTTGTCGGCCCTCGACCCATCCAACATTTTTTTTTCGTGACGTTTTAATGCACCCTAAACCCACGGTGGCTTTTAACTACAACAATACGTGCCATTGGTCTCGGGAGCAGCGTCGTTGTACTATTTTTCGTGAGTGTTGCTGGGTTAATATTGGCGTGTTTAGTGTTGTGTGCCGAAAAAATTTCTGAGGGAAATAAAACACAAGGAAAGTGAAATGATCCCCAATTAAACTACTTCTTAAAAATGCTATAAATAAACTGTAAAAAAACGCATTATACAAATCTGCAAAAAAAAAAAGAAGTGCAGTGAACGTCGATTAAGCTACATTTGAAGGCGAACGCTCAATCTGATTAACCTATCGGAGGTTCAACTTATCCAGATTCTGTGTAATGCAAAATCCCAAAAAATCTACAAGTAAAAAAAATCTATTCATGGAGACCGCCACCAATTCAAATATTTTCGGGCTTTGACTTTTAATTATCATTTTTGTAGTCGTAGGTTGAAAAGTATAAATATAAATAACAGCACAACAAACGGTGGTTTATACTTATATTCATTTAGAAATTAGAGACATTTGATAACTCAACTTTCGAAAACGCTGGAAAATTTTCAAATCATCATATTTCCAACGGCAGAATAAATTTTTGCAAAATTTTCAACTTTTCAAACTTTTTTGAAGAGAGGATATTGGGGTTCTTCAAAGTTTGAAAAGTTGACTATTTCTAAAGATTTTGCTTTAAAGCTCATGTATTTAGATACCAATTGGTAAATCATCATCTGGTAAATGGAATTTAGGAAGATCCCATTGACGACATAGAGGACTTTGTGGTTATTCGCGAAAACAAAGCAATTCCGACCGAGAAGGAATTTTGATATCGAAAATGATTTTGAACTTTAGGCTTGGATTAAAAAATTTAGGCTTAGAAGGAAGGCGATGCCAAGTACTTTTTGCTATTGTTACGGTGTAGTTAGTCAGTTAGTTAATTAGCATAATGTTATGTTCATGTTGGTTAAAGTTAGTTAGGTGCACGTGCCGTGCACACGAGTTTTTCTGTTCCTTATCTGTTTGTCCAGGTTAGTTACCTGTATTTATCTAGTGTAATCCGGTTTGAACCAGTTTGTACTGGTAAAATGTGTTCTCTCTTGGT
>JAQFYP010001089.1:0-17336 GCA_034694865.1 Bilobella braunerae | reverse complement strand
GCTTGGGCCCTACCACTACTCCGCCTTTGGCAGAGATAGGAACAACCGTCTTACGCATACATGACCCCAGTCCACCCCCCCCCCCCCGCAACTGCAACCTCAGTTCACACACGCATCCCAACTGCCTCACCTGACCTCTAATACCCCGATCGGAAAAGGAAAGTGGGAAAACCTTTAAAAAAAACACTTCTATATTGGCGACACCGGGACTCGAACCCGTGCCCGTCCATGGCTAGAGCTCAAGGCTCTATCCACTCGGGCTTCGAGAGTTGGACTCTATTTTTTTAAACATTAAATTTCAACTATCTAAAAAAGCTTTAAAGTAAAGACGATACCCAACTCTGGTACTTTGCAAAAAACTGGGGAGTTTTTTTGTACGAGCAAAGAGGAAGAAGGCCTTTCGTTGGAGGTGTTCACTCCTCGGCTGCTCGATTGTCACTAAAGAAGTTAAGAGACAAATCTGATGCGCAAGGTGTGTTTCTGTTTGAATAGAGAGATGCTTTATAAAAAAAAAATATTTTCTGTTCAACTCTAGCTATAAGATATTACATGGGAATTCCCAACTACGGCCACTTTCATATCTAAGTACCGCTATAAAAAATAGCGCTGTTATATTTATAATTGGACATAATTATTTTTGTATAGGAGACGTCAATCCGTAGGAAAATAAGTTTCTCCTAAATATGCTTTTTTTATTTCAAAATGTCAGGGTATGGCAAAATTGTTTGGAGGAGATAATAAATAGGCGTTGATAAATAGGCGTTTACTGTTATTCTTCTATGTTAGTATTGAACTTTGATTCTCCATATCCTGATTAATTTAAAATATCAAAACCAAAGCCCCAGAATCACTTAATATTTTTTGATTTACATAAAAATAAGAATTTGTATTCTCCGACTCGCTTGCAATGTGGTCAAAGTCCTTAACCTTAAATTCTGGATTCCTTGAACTATGGCCCTTGGTGCACTGATCGAAACGACCCAAGGGCAACACAAAGGCATTTTTTGTTCTTGCATTTAAAAATTATAAAATAAATTTCAAATTTATATACCAGCGTATATGTTTTATATGACCTATATTATTTACAGTAAACAAATATTTCAAAAACTGACAAATATTAATGTATTTTTACTGTGGTTTTAAGTTTTACAGTTGAGTCAGATTTGATGTATTGCTGAATACTCAAAAATGTTTTTTTTTCATGCCATTTTAATAATATATATTCAATTTTAGTATTTTATACAGCTTTTTATATATGACTCAAAGTGGTAGAATTATATAAACTAGAACCTTAAATTTTAAGATGTACCTAGAAACTAGTGGAACATACTATAAGTTGTAGAGATTTGCAATTAGTGTAGATATAAGTGAGTTTTACAATTGACACTATTGCAAAAGCTCGTGCAGTAAACGCGTTTATACATAATTACCCGGATGCGGGTGCACTACCCGTTCTACCCGATGGGGGAGTACTCAATGGATTTGCCAGGTTCTGTGTTGGCGCTATGTTAGGATTCGGGGGGACGCAACGACAAGGATTGTTGTCTCTGTTGACCGAGGATCCTTGTGTCACGCAAGAAAATTGCTTTTTACTGCCATCGTACAAGCTGCCATCGCAACCAGCGCAGTAGAATGTCGTCTCGTTAAAAGTGACGTAACCAGCTCCTTGACAGATGCATCGTTGCGTGGAAACTTCACAAGTTACCTCTGGGTTTGGGCTGCAGTAATTATTTTTGCCGCAGCTTATCCAATAAGTTGCGTCTATGACACAAAAAAAAGTGACAAAAAGTGCTCCAAAAAACATTCTACTGCCTACGGCTGTTAGAAGCAGCTGCAGTATGGCTTCTAAAAAAGAAAGTGTTGTTAGTTGCAGTATTGCGGCATATAGCTTGAATTTTTTTTACTATATTTGAAAACATCGAAAAAAAACTTTAGTCCAATTATCACAAAAGTAACAGCAGCAGAAGTAATAATGTAAACAAAAAAAACGTTTAGTCGGTAATATATGTAGTAGTTGATTTAAGGTGTAGTTTGAATATACGCACAAAAGCAACAAAATCAATTGTTTTGACTTATAAATAAAAACAATGGAAATATATTAAGGAAATTGAATTGATGAAAAAAGTATATAAGTATTGCAGTCAGTATAAGTAGTAGGTAAAAATAGGATGTAAAAGTAAGCATAGGTTTGCCAAAAGGAGTAGTTAGTGCGGTTTTGCGGTATTTTGCATACATTATTGGATAGAAAAATGGCAATATTGAAACACAAAGTGTATTACCTTGTGTTTTATCTAACTCTTCGTCAGAATGCTGTGATTTCTCAAGTTTTGAGTGGCAACGTCAAGTATTGGTAGAAATACCAACTTAAGTACTTAGTAGTACAACATTATTACTTAAAAACTAACTTAAATACCGATTCGAATAATGCGATCAGTGACGAAATGATTTATGTAAAGCCAAAACACAAAACAAGTTCTAACTCCGACCACCTTGCCGTAGACTTTGACATTCAAATGGAATAACAATTCCAGAATACGTTATTAATTGACGCGTGGCGTTGGAATTGCGCGGTTGTTGTTGCTAAAGTTAGACGAATTTAGTGTCACAATAGCACTAGTTTTGATTTTAAGTTGCAGAAACCTTAAGAAATTATTGTTGCTAACGCAACAATAATTTGTTAATTGCTAATTTTTAAGATATGTGTGATCACTATATACGTTCATCCCAGCTAGTACATACACTTATATGACTAACGTGCATATATAGCAGTAATTTTTCTTAATGATTAATTACAATTAACTAATTGTCATTTACTTCCCCCCTAATTAATTATTTTAATGGGCTTATGCGACAATTCCAGACTTATTTTCATATTTTTTGTTAGAGATTTCTGTTTAACATTTGGAACTTAAAGTAGAACTCGGATCTTTGTAAAAATAAATCCTCCATGATCACAATTTTGGCAAAGATTCATTTGCAAGGACAGTCGTGTCAATGTACACTTTTAAACTTTATTAATATATTCATTCTTAAATATATTATATATTAATATTAAAATATTGAAATATTTAATATTATTTATATTTTCTATATTAATTAAAATTTTCTCTATCTTTGGCACAATATTCCAATATTTTTCCAGAAAATTATAAGGTAAAATATTTTTCTTTATCATATTATAATATTACTCGGACTGTTCCACTGTTGTCCAAATCAACAGCCACCATACTCACATGCACCAGGATCGCAGCCTGCACAACCACAGTTTCCACAGTAGCAGCAACCACAGTCGCAGTCGTCTAAGCCTTCGCAGTTGCAGCAATCGTCAACATTTTTCTCGTTTTCTCGTCTTGGGATTTGATCTGTACCTACTCGTAATTTTCCCATCTGAAATAAATTAATGCCAAACATTGAATCTTTTTCTTAATGCATAATTCATCCACAAAACTCCTAAAACTGAGAGGAATGTCAAAAAAGTGTACTCGAGGTGGGGTACGATCCTACAACCTCCATTTCAGCAGGGATTTGCTCTGCTATTTAGTTACTCAATCCGATTGACATTTTTTGCGGCATCTTTCTTGCACGAGTCTTTGCTCGACTTATTCCGTCCAACTATCCCGCTAAACAATTGCTTAGGCGTGTAAGTGGTAATCAACAAATAACTTGCATGATTGAAGCCATATTTGCTGATTACGATCTACGCCTCAAAAAACAAAACGCTAGTTTGTATTTTCAAAAAATTATTGTATCTTATTTATTATTGATGCTACTCACCGAATTGCTCAGCCATGAATCCGGTTGTTTTGTGATTAGAATAAATATGAATAATGGGTAATAATGTAAAAACGAAAATCTAAAGCTGTACTGAACCGAATCGTTTCTGCCTAAACATTTGATTTTTACGCTATGGTTTTTATTAATGTTGTAAAATTGAAAGAATGAAAGAAAAAAGTTTTCTCGACAGCAGCTGATAATTTTGCTTTCAAAGACCTCCTTCCAAATTTTATTGACGAAGCCTTCAACGGTATAAAAAAAATTTAAATAGTTTTTTTTTTATTTCTTAAACGATGTATAAATCCCAAAGACGATTCAGTTATCCAGGCGATTTCTATGTCCACTCCTGGGCTTGGTCTGTACAAAAAATCAAGGGCGTTCTTTTGTTACTGCATTTAACAGTACTTTCTTCTTCTTTTTTTTAAAAAATAGCTGTCACGAGCTACTTCTACTGACGGCAAAAAGCACACTTTTGAAATAGGTTTTTAAAACATCTAGTTGAAAAATAGTAAAAAGACGATATAATGCACAACTTACTCAGTTTTGAAGTGAGTTGATGTTTTGTAGCGAAATTACAGCTCTTAATGCAGAACACAGGAATGCATAAAGCCACCTTGTGTGTTCCAGTCAGAAGGTATAGGGCCATAATCATAAATGTTACGACAAGTACTATGACAATTAATACACTCTAACATGGAATACGCTACTATATGCTTAATTTTTCAAATCGAGCTAATTTAGTTGATACAATTTTTTCGCTGAAAATAAATATGCCAACAGTAATTTTATTTTTAGAAACGTGTCGCTTTCTATGTTTATTTGATTTTCATTTAGATGCCAAATTTAAAGTCTTATTATTGGTTAGTAAACTGTATTAGATGTTGCATCAGCATCGTTAGTTAAATATGAGGTTGTAATTCATTTCTTCAAAAAAGTGTTTCTGTGCTGTATTATTGTTAAAAATGATTGCTGTTTTGTGCTTCTTTTTTCAAAAAGTGTTGTGTTGATGAACTATAGTGACAAATGTTCCGTTATCCATTTTTGCCTAGGAGTGTCTTTATGGCAACTTCGAAAAATCAATCTTCGGTTGCTTGTTGGTTGCCGTTCTCGTAAAGTCGACAGGCGGTTGAACATTTTCGTTGAAATTTCGACCAAACATAAGATAGAATTGTTTCTTGTCGTCCGTCAGGCCGCCAGATAGGTCTTCGCGACCCATCTTCGACGTATCGTCTCCCGTATATTTTGTCGTAGTATAAGCTCCAACCACTTACCGCTATTATACACCCACTCATTCCCAAAATATGCCTTTCTCGATATGTAGCCTTTATCCGGTAGCGAGTTTTCAACAAACGAGTACAAGTCGGAAAGGTACGTCGCATCCTTGGGCTTGTATACGGTCGCCATGAGTTGCCAATCGGAACCAGGTGGGCAGAACCAGCCGGTGTAGTTGGTACCGCCACTGTCCGGTATTGGTACCCCACGAACCAGAAACTTGTACTTCTTTTCCGTTTCCCAAGAAAAGGTTCGCATGTTTTTTTTCCGGAACCTTCACCCCCAAATTCTTCAACAATTATCGACTCCCCTTTTCGTAAAACGCGAGCCCGATTTTTTTTTACTTTATCTGGAGTATTTTCCTTGAAATCAACAAAGACCGAAAACAAGAATATTTTCTTCTTTTTTGCTAACCTCTGCATTCCAAAATTTCCGTTTGAAAACCCGCATCTCATGAAGCAGGAACCCACTTTATCCTGCCCTTTGGGAACAGTAAGTTCGCCGTAGAAATACTGCGTTTTATCCTAGTGCGACATGTACTCCAAATGAACGCTTGGCCCAAGTCGCCCAAAAATGAAGCTTGTGGGCGGAGCTATGTAGTACACGGTACCGGTGATATTGGATAGAATTCGCGTTTCAACGTCGGCATAGTAGGTGCCGCTTTTCGAGTTGGGTACGCCTTGGATGTTGAGTTTTACATATCCGGGTGTGGCGACGGTAAAGGTGCCGATATCGAGAACGTAAGTGGTGGAGTCGTCGGTGTCGGAAGCCAATCAAAAGCGTCGCCAATTGAGACCTTAATTTTGCTGGTGCCATCTTGAGTGACCTTTAAAACAGCGCGAAAATTTTCAGGAATAGTGGTTTTGAAGAAACGCTGTAAATGAATTTCGGGTCGATGAAAATTGCATAGCCATCGGCAGTAATAACCTCCGGAGGATCTTTGCTTCCGAGTTTTGTAATAAATGCGTTTCCACCATGCTCAATTTTTATTGTACGAGGATCGGTGGTAATCTTGAAGGCAAAAAAAAAGTTTTATTGAAAAAAAAATGTGTATTGTAGCACACACGGAATCATTTTTATTATATAAATTAATAGTAATAACTCAAAATTTTGTGTTTAAACATTGACTTCGAGTCAAAAGTCATTATAGTTTTAAAGTTGTACAACTCCTGCATTCAAAAAACTTAAGAGGAGCATTATGCTAAAATCTACGAAAGTAATGTTTTGGAAAATTTTGGTTTAACTTTTTTCTTAGGTGTAATTTTTTTGTGTAATATAGTTGCCAATCAAGGCCAGTTCTAAGACAAGTGCGAGCTTGTGGGGCCCTGTAAATTCTATAGGCCTCGATTTTGTGCCCTCTTGTTTAGTTGAGCAACTCAAATTTGCTGTGTCAAGATTTTTAAAGAAGAAATGATTTTTTTTATTTTGATAATTGATACCATTTGTTACAAATTTTAGTACAAAGCGATGTTTATAACGCTTTTTTTTTCTTACCAAAACTCCAACAACAATCAAAATATGGCATATAATGAGAAAATTTCGAAAACTTCATTTTTTTTCTATAGTTTTGTGTTAGAGACAAGGTAGAATCTGTTAATTGAAAAAATGGCTTGGCTGGAAAATATGTTTCAAAAACCTTCCTTCGAAATTGACATACAACCCATTTAATTGAACTAGTTTAACAAAGAAATTTGTATTTCAACGACACAAAAATACCATGAAATGAACCTTGTCGAAATTTTTTTTTGGAGAATTATGTTCAACACTTATGAATTTCAAGTTTCCTATTCTATGGAGCATTTAAGTTTTTACAATGAAATTGATTTCTAATTTGCAATGATAAGGGTGGGGTCATTTACTAGTTGCCAAATTTTGAGTCGTCAAATAATTTTACAAAATTTATGCAAAGGAAATGTACCCTCTTTTCGCTTCAAAATTGTTTATATTAGACAATTTTGCAATTGCTAATCATTGAAACGTTCGGTGAAACGTTTTTTGCTCATTGTTGTCAAGGTCATGTGAACATGTGTGTATTCATTTCGGACAAGGTTTTTGAAATATTTGTTGCTGTGTGGGCCAAATTTTTATAAAAAATAAGTTGTGCTAATTACCAAACTTTGCGGTTTCTCCGCTCTTAATTATGATTAATTAAACTTGTCATAAATTAAACTCATCAATTAGTTTGGGAATGAGGTTGCTTAAATATTCAGTTATGAGGCTCAGTTTTAGCATCAAGCCTTTTGTGACAGTCCCTATTTGATCATGAGGTTCCTACAGGTTGTGTTCTTGACGCTTCAAGCGTTTGCGTTGGCGCAAGGTAATTACAACCTAACGTAGAGTCATCCAGTAACATTAGAATCTTGACTCTAAAATATCGGTTAATGTAAAAAAAAAATTAGATATTTTTCTAATTTTCTAGAAATTCACAAATATGAAATAATAACACTCAAATTTAAAAAAACCAAATAACACTTATGTAGGGTAAATCTTTAAAATCTTCTTTTTAGGAACGTCAATGCCTTTTTTCAAACCAGTCATAATTCCAAATTGTAAAGCTGATGAGGCCGTTTGCGGTGAAGTGTGCTACAAGGTCGAGTCGCAGGAGTGCCTCACTTACGACGACGGTAGCGGTGGCACGGTCTGCGCCAAAGGTGACACACACTGTGGCGGAAAGTGCGTCACCCCGGGCTCAGGTCAAGTTTGTCTGGAGGGTACAGGAGGTTATCAGGCTATTTGCCACGAGGGTCAAAGCGTTTGCAGCTTCAGTCGATGCTACGATGCTGAAGTAGAGGATTGCGTAAACGGTCACACACTCTGTCCCAAAGGCGAAATTTTGTGCGGCCACGGTGGGGGAAGGTGCTATAAACCATCTGAGGACGTGCAGTGCATTAAAGGGGACTTTAACTCCTATTTATGCAAATCAGGGGAATTGCTCTGTCGTGGAAACATATGTTACCATCCGCACGAAGAAATTTGCATTTCGGAGGAGCGTCGCGTTTGCACCGTTGGAGACGTGTCCTGCATTCACTTGTACAATAGTTTGTAGAATTCAGGCTTTATCAATGCATGATGCTTGGTGCTATTTCGCATGCTTCAAACATGAAAATCAATTATAAATTTTTACTGTGTTCCAATAAATTTGTAACTCATGTTGCAGGCACAAATTGGAGTCAAATGCACAATGTTCTAAATTGTATTACCTAATTTTTAATTCCAAAAAATTATTACCATCATTATTACCATCATTAGTCTCATATTGTTTTAAGTTTTACAAACTTTGTGTTTTAATCATTCAATTAATTACTTATTTTAATTAGTGTTTTATAATGTTATGTTAATAAGTATAAATTTATAGAAAAAAATGAAAAAATAAGTTATGAGCCTCCATACAATTGTGTTGGAGCAGATTTGTATTAAAAAGAAATTTGACGCTATTTTTGCAGAAAGTAGCAACCTCGATTATGACACGAATCGTCCTATTTTCTAGTTTTTACCATTAGTTATTCTGCTAAATTGATTTCTTATTTCTAGTATTGCTTCAAATTGGCATAGATTTAAACGATTCTAAGATTTTTAGTCACCTTATTTCAGCATCCAGTTCCAATAATCCAAACGAAACAGTCACTTTGTCTGCACATAACACAACATTTAAACGCAAATAATAATAACAATATATATATATATATTTTTTTAATTTAGTTTAATAGGAAAGCTATATCTGTCCATTTTTAGTTACTGAAGCACGATGATGATCGTTTGTTTCTTTGTTCTACTCGCAACTGCTATATTTATCTTTGGGCATGAGGTACAGTCAAAAATATATAATTATAATATAAATATAAAAAAAATGTGTACAAACAATACAAATGTGTACAACATTTTGCATCATTGCCTTTTTTCAGGTTTGCCCTCCTGAATTTGCACCGGCTGACTGTAAGCCGACTGAAGTAGGAGATGATGAGTGCAAAGAGTTTGCACCAAGGTCAAAGCGTGCGGCCACGGAGTGTCAGCTTGCTTTGAAGGGTGCACCGTCCTACTTGAAAATTTGCACATTTACAAATGGACTAAAGAAAGTAAGAACCAATATATGGCAACTATGGCCCAATACTATCTGTTACCAAACACCCTAAAACTATCCTAAATATAAACTGTTATCTGAATGCTATCTAAAATGCATTCTAAGGTTTTTAAAGAAAAGCTTACAATTTATAATTTTACAGGGTGGGCGTAGGGTTGCACCCATTCCGAGGAAGTGCACGCGGGTTGGGTGCACCAGCATATGCTACATACCGTGTGTTTACTTCATTGCTCGAAACCGTTCCTTCAAGGCAGAAGCAGAACCAATGAAAGAAGTGCAGTTGCACGGTGAGGTGACGTACGAGTGCACGAGTGACGACAAGAGGCAATTCTGCGGATGTGCTTCAGTTGCGAATTAATTTCATGGGAATTGTTTACTTAAAACAAAAGCAAAATGTTTTTGTTTGCATTGTAGCAAAACTTAGAAAAATAAATTGAAGTAAGAAGTAGAAATTTTGAATTTTGAACCAAAATTATTTTTTTCCCTTCTTTTTTACTGATCTATTTACTCCTATCAATCATGTTTAATTATTTAGCGAATCAAACAAACAGTTGTTTTCACACAGTACGTTAACTGTACTGTAACTGTACGTTATGGAGTATGATTTATCATAAAATGAAAAAGTCACGCATCAACTTATCACAAAAGTCACGAGCGTCTATTAAGTCTGGAAGATAGCACAGCGTCATGCTTTGCCTCAACTCACTTTGATAAGAAACGAGTTGTGTTAACAAGTTGTTTTAACATCAAAGTTCAACGTGTTGAGTTTTGATTTATACTTGAAACTATAGTTTACACTACGTTGACTGGGAAATCTAATTAGACAACATGATAGAAATTAAGACAAAAAGTTGAGACAACGCCAGGTCAAAGGTTACGTTAATTTTTTTTGTCAACTAACTACTTCTTTTGTCTGCCAGTTCGTGTGATGACAAGTCAAAGTGCAAGTAGAGTGCGTTTCGTTTGGCCATATGCCTCCTTTATCTAGTAAATGATAAGAATCAGAATGAATGGCTACTCTACCGCATTGAGTGAGATAAAAAGGCAAACAGCGTGGATTCAGCAACTTCAATTTTTTTAACAGAAAAAAAGTAGGGAAATTGCTAAGTGAGCAATTTGATAAATTTATTTATCATGTCGTTTTCTAGTTTCTTCGTTTCTCTTCTGTCTTTCTTTCGCCTTCTCTACGTCAGCGCATGGACCCTAAAGCGGGACTTGAGGTAAGGCATTAACTAATAACTCAATTACCTAAAACTTTTATTTTACATTTTGGAAATCTTTTATGTATTTTAATTTTTTGGAAAAAAAAAAGTTCAGAATGGAAAAAAAATCAAATGCTTCTAAATTTTCTTTGTAAAAATTAAGCCATGTTACTTGCCAAGAATTTTAACTTTTTTGAAGATAGACGTAAAATTACTTCCAAAAACTCACTATTTTAATTAAATCTTGTTAGCATGTTATCAAACACCTGAAACTTTACATCAACAAGCAATTTTTTTTTACACTTTTCGTTTATTTGAAGAGGTGCAAGGATGTTTATCGAAGCCAGTCTACGCCAAATGTATGCAAGAAAACGAAATTTGACGGGTCACAAAATTTTCGACGGAGTTGCAGCAAAGCACCCAAACAAAGTTTGCTTTTACTTTGACGATGAAAAATGGACATTCAAGCAGGTTTGTGCATTTTGAGAATTTAAAACTTAAAACTTAATTCATAATTCAAGTTTCAAACTTAACTAACAAATTAAGTATTTAAAAAATACTTGGAGTATAATGTATCAATTATACGACGTACCTTATTATTATATCCTAAGTAATGTTATATTATAATATTAGTATTAAAAAAATATTAGCGATACTTAATTGGAAGATACAGGTTTATTATAAGCAAGATTGTGTAAAAAATATAGACAGAATAAATATACAACTAACATACATGTGTGGATTTTTCAGGTACAAGACATGTCAAATCAAGTTGCCAATTATTTTGCATCCATGGGCTACATCAAGGGAGACAGTGTTGCACTCCTCATGGAAAACAAGCCAGAGTACATTGTCATTTGGCTAGGACTGGCGAGAGTAAGAAGTTTTTTTGAATTACTTTTTCAAAAGTTTATTATTGAAATTTTTAAAACTCATTTTCAAAATAGCTTGGCGTGAAATCGGCTCTCATCAACACAAATCTCAGAAACAAGTCTCTGCAGCACTGTATTGAGGCGGCGTCTTGTCGGGCAATTATATATGGCCAAGAACTCTCAGGAGGTAAATTTGGAGTTTTAAATAAAAAACTAAAATTGAATGTATGCTGAAATTAAATTAGCAAAATAAAATTCTTAATATATATTGTAAAGAAGTCTAAAAAGTCAATTGTACTTTACAATGATGATTTTCCAGAATTACTTAACTTACGGAATATAATAATTTGCTAAACTAATTGTTTGAAAATGTTTTTAAAAATTTCAAAAATTCTATTCTAGCTGTCAAGGAAATTTGCGACGACTCGAAAATTCGAAATCTTCCACTTTTTTGTCTTTCTAACCCCGAAATCACTACAAATTTAGACAAGATTGAAAATGCAGCAGATATGCGCAAAGATATCCTAAGCGCATCTACCAAGGAACCCAAAATTAAGGACACCATCAATTTCAACGACGGTATGCTCTATATCTACACGTCGGGGACAACTGGTCTTCCAAAAGCAGCTATAATCAAGCACTCTAGGTAAATTTTTAAAAAAAAAATTCGTAATAATCCACAAAAATTTGTAGCTTTCGAATTTTTGAAAATTTTCGAAATTCGAATATCTCTACATTCAATTTTTTTTTTTATAATTTTTATACTGGAAAAGTTTTAAAATTATAAAAATTTTCAATAATTTTTTTTATTGTTTTGAATGAGACGTTTTTAAATGAATTTTTCCATTTTTTTTTAAAATGCAGGATATGTTTAAATTGTTTGCATCAACAATATTTTTGATTTTCTAAAATATTGAAATTTCTAAAATATAGGTTCCAAATGATGATAACACTCAATAAGCTAATGCACGGCGTCACGAAAAATGACACGGTTTACACTCCATTGCCGCTCTACCACGCAGCGGGAGGTGCTATGGCCATTGGTCAGGCGCTAAACGTAGGCGCTTCCGTTGCCTTCAGAAAGAAGTTTTCTGCCTCTCAATTCTGGAACGACTGTATCAAGTATGAAGTTACTGTAAGTTGCAATTTAAATTTTTCTAATGTGTTTCTTTAAACTTAAATCAAAGCAATTTAAACATTTCTAATGTGTTTGACATTTGAAGACGTAAAGTGCTAAAATTCAAAATTGTATACAAAATGATCCCTTGATATACATTTTTGTGTCTCATTTTTTAAATACATTGAAATATCGAAACTCATTTTTATTTCAATCTTTTTTAGATTGTTCAATATATTGGGGAAATTTGTCGGTTTCTACTGGCCCAACCGCCCAAGCCTGAAGACAAACTGCATCAAGTGCGCGTTGCCTTTGGAAACGGACTTCGGCCAGAAATCTGGACGTCGTTTACTAGTCGTTTCAACATTCCAAACATATCAGAACTGTACGGCTCTACCGAAGGAAACTGCAATTTTTGCAACTTCGACAACACCGTAGGAGCCGTGGGTTTTGTCCCACCGTTGCTCAGGAACATAATGCCGTTTTTTCTAGTCAAAGTAGACAAGGAGGGTGAAATTGTACGGGATGAAACCACTGGATTGGCTATTCGGTGCGGCGTTAACGAACCGGGAGAAATGGTCGGGGTCGTTAAGAAGGGGACGGCTCTCGGAGAGTTTGACGGGTACGAGATAATTTAAAGATATTACAGAGATATCCAACAGATACCAAAATAAGTATATCATAAAAATTAGTATCGAGAAAACTAACAGATAACATACAAAAAATGAAAATGTTATATATTCAGAATACGGAAATCACTAGCAGATAGCGGGCAGAGAAACCAAACTGGGAACATACTATATATAAAAATTGTTATGGCGATAGTCCCTCGATGCATTACCTTTAGGAGATACTATAGACAAAATGAAGACATATTATTTAAGTAATAGCAGATCATAAAATATAGCAATTCTCATTTTTAATATAGCTATACTGATGAGAAAGCAAACCAAAAGAAAATTGTTACAAACGTCCGCAAACATGGAGACTCAGTATTTCGATCAGGTAAGCGATACATCTGTTTTCTATTTAAATGAGAGTTGTATCTTATTGTAATTATTAGTTAAAATTAGTAAAAATTGAGTAAATTCTTCATCCTAATCCTCAACCACATTTTTTTCGTAATTAAGGTGATATTCTCCGCATGGATGAATTTGGATACTGCTTCTTTATGGATAGGCAAGGGGATACTTTTCGATGGAAAGGTGAAAACGTGTCTACAGCCGAAGTTGAAATGGTTCTGAGTCGTGCACTTGGTTTGAAAGATGCCGCGGTTTACGGCGTCGTTGTGCCAGGAGCTGACGGTCGGGCAGGTATGGCCAGTATTGTTGATCCAAACAATGAAGTAGATTTGGATAAGCTAGCCAAGGATTTGAAGAAAGAATTACCGCTCTATGCTCGTCCGATGTTTATCCGATGCATAAAGGAAATGCCCATGACTGGTAAGCAATACCGCCCAACATAACTTATCAAACATTCCTCGATTTCGCTTCTAAAATTCAGATGTTTAAAAGTGAACTTTGGCCTTGTTTTAAATTTTTTTTTGTAAATTTTTTAGGAACTTTCAAACTAAAGAAAGTGAATTTGCAAACAGATGGATACGATATTACTAGAATTCAAGATAAGGTGTACATGTTTTCTAGCAAAGAGCAAACTTACCTCCCTCTAACTTATGAAATATACTCTCAAATAATCTCCGCCCAATTAAAAATGTAAAAACTTTGCATATAGATTTGTAAAATAAGATTACCTAAGCTAAAAAATTCTTCTGTACTATTTTTTTCTGAAATAAAACAAGGTAACACCAATTCCATTTTTACATGTGTACGTACTTTGGTACAGCTTTTTCAAACACAGCTTAGGCTTGTCCTAAATATTACTTGATGGTAAAGAAATCTTTCAGTTTTGCATTGACTAAAAAGCAAGACAAGCCCGTCGTCGCACAGGATGAATTTAGTATTTTTATTTTTAATAGCATCGTAGCGCCGATGCGCCGAGCTTCCTTGGCTAAAGATATAATTCAATGACTGAAACATTAATCTTCCTAAATCTTATATCCCCGTGTATTTTAGGCGGGGAGGAGTAAACATGAAACTTAGTTTTTGCTTGTAAACCCTATGCACGCACTTCTATAAAAAAAAAAGTCTATCTGTTTTTAACGTTAGTATATAAATTTATCGCATCATACAAGCGTAGACTATCCCACGAATTGTTTGGTCAAAAAGTGTTAATTTGGCTTCTGCTTCCATACAATAGAAACTTGCAACCTGACATTTCATTCCGCGCAGTCCATGCATTTTTGCACGGATTCGTTCACTGGCAAATCTTAGTTCTAATAATTTGTTTTTGATGTTGCGCTCAAACGCTGTCGAGTTGTCGTGCAACTTCGAGATGATGTATGCCGATGGTGCAAAAACGGTCGACGTAGTTGTGGCTATTACGCACACAAATAGTAGTGTTCTCAAGTCCACTTTGTCATAGAATCGAATTAGAGTTGTGTTTGTGGCAATGACATATCCAATTAGTAGTAGTTTTGTTACAGGCAAAACTACTTGGCCAAATACAATGTTTGCTAAATCGTTTAGTATGCAGAGAGATTGTTGTAACAAAATAATGTTTTCCATTTTTGGTAAGGATGTGTTTATCACACGTGCTGTTTTAGTACAAATCATAAATCACGATTTACCTTTTTAGCAGATACTGCAAATAAATTTGTACAAATATACTTTATTATACATTTAAAGAGGGAAGCTCTTTTTGTTTGTGCGTGACAATAGAATCTATCAAGTATTGTTTCGAACTTCAAACCGCAATAATTTCCGGCTTTACCCAAAAGGTTAAGTCATTCAGCTAAACACTGAAGCAGCCAGGGATCAAATCCCAGCCCTAGCATGGTCTTGTTTGTAATAATTTTATTTGATAAAGAACAAAAAAACTAACAAAACAGGCGAATCCTAGCGTTTAGGTCAATTTTTTTTTTGATTTGAAATCTAGGATTACACATTAGTTGTATTCGATGCTTGAAACATCCCTTGTCTTAAAGGCTGACTTGTTAATTTACAATTTGATGAGCTACTTTAACGTCGTTGTTATGGCCGTTCTATTTGATTAGCCTGTGAGCGGATGTGCGTATTTGGCAGGGCGCTTCTACGCGCGTAAATTCAGAATGCATTCAATTACCAAATAAATGACGACCAGAGATTGAGGACGAGATAAGTGTAGTAAATCGATACGTATGCAAGTAGGGCATTTGTGCACAAGTCCAAGTACAGTAGGACTGCGACAATTAAGACGAGAAGCCTATGTAAAATGCAGCTTCTGCATGATGCAGGTTGTGTCACTTGCTCGTTGTCGAGGTCAACTGCGACAGTGATTACCAATATACTGCAGCACCAAAGAAGGTACACGATTACTTGAAATATTTTTTCGCGCCACTATTCAATCTTGATGTTGCCAGACACTACAAGATTTTAAGAACGCAATCAAAACTTGAATAACTTGTAGCGTCAACAAAAGAATCTTATGCCAAACAATCTCATCCTAAAGCAGAGGATTACTGCGCGGCGCAAAAGATACCCCCGCTGAGCTTTTTCAATGTCGATTTCTTAACCTCCATGAAGACTGCTACGTCAAATGCTACGTCGATGGTCTAGAAAATTTAATCATTATACAAGACACATCGAGTTAGTATAAGTGAACTCACACAAGCATAAAATTTACAACCATCTCATGAGACGGGCTTGTTTGGCTTACACGCAATTTCTCTAGTAACGCTTTTGTAATAAATGTTTAACTATATGCTCATGCTTATTAGTGTTTACCTACTTTAGTCACCTAGATTTAGAATAGCATCAACGAGTTGAACAAACTCTGTTGAGCGATACAGGAACGCCGCTTTTATTATAAAACAACCAAAAACACACGAAGTAAACAGTAAGTGAATAGTTATGTTAACAAGTTCCTTCTACGCTAAAACATGCGGCAGATTAGCCACAAGCACATTAAATTTTTTTATTAGAATTAAACGGTTTTAATATAATTTGAGTTGTTAGTGAATTTTAATGAGATGCTTATAATTAATTACCGTAAACGTTCCAATATATACCGGGTTCTATTAGTAAACTAAAACAAAAAAACCTGCACTGAGACGGGGGCATACTTCCGTTAACACTTCATTAGTACGTTCGTTATACACAACACACGGTTTAATTTTTTTTTATGCTATTTGACTTTTGTCTAAAGCCTGGTCAACATGATTTCTTGTGTGGGTGAGTGGGGGAGGATGGTATCGGCATGTGAGTTGACGAGGAAGTTCTGAGGGAGTGAGGCGAAGGGCTGTCTGCTAGACTGTGGACGTGGGTTTGACCACCGAGGAGCCTCATGCCTTGGCAGAGGCCAAACACGGTCCCACGCATGCCGGCTCAACCACACCCTCCACAACCGCAACTACTGCACGCTTCCACTCACCACTACCACACTACTCACTTTTTTGTGCGGCTGCCGAGATTCGATCTCGGCGCCTACCCAAGCTAGGACATGGGTCCTAGCCCCTCGGGGTAACTCACGGTTTAATTGAAAGCTCTTTCATAGAAACTTGAAAGGGTTTACAGTCCCGTCTGGTGACGGGTTCGCTGGTTAAAACAAAATCTCCAAATCTTTCTTTTTTTATTTGATAATCACAATTAACCAAATTCAAAATCGTTGTTAAGTCTTTGATGGGTTTTTGTTGGTACCAGAGTACCATTGTTCTTAAATTTTTTATTAAATATTTATCCCAATCAACTAATTATAAATTGTGTTAAAAGCAATTTAAAGTTCGTGGTTAGCTTCAGCGCACTTACCCGTATTCTAAATAAAACTCTATTTTTAAATGTTAGTAGCTAATAATTGTTAATCAAATTTACTTAAAAAAGGAAAAGGAGCGTTATTTGACATTCCCGCAAAGCAAAGCGGATGATCAACATGAAGGGAAGGGTAGGGATATGGAAAGGATTAGGAGCTCATTAGCATAGATGTTGATG
>JAQFYP010001088.1:0-17346 GCA_034694865.1 Bilobella braunerae | reverse complement strand
ATGATTTTCTTGAACTCAAATCGGAACTAAACAAAATTATTGACAAATGTGGTAACAACGATTGCGTAAACAGCGGTAAAGTAAGTTTCACAGAAGAAGAAATTCGACAACGCTCAATTATAATTTTTGGGCTCAATGCTGGGTCCTTCCCAGACCCTCTGAAGAAAGTGAAATCGTTATTCAGAGAATTCCTTCAAATCAATGTTCAAATTCGGTGCATTGCCCTGATGAAAAATTCTGTAACAAAAGTGACGCTTAGCTCATTAGAAGAAAAAAGAATAATTTTTGGGAGGTGCCACAAATTAAAAGGATCGAAAATTGGGATTAGAGACGACCTCCCCATTTCTGCCCGCTTTGGAAATGCAGAAACTGTCAAGTTATTCTAATGTGTAATGCTTTTGTCTATTGTTCCTACTTAAGTTTATTGACCGTTTTACCACGGTTTATTTATGTTGATAACGAAAAATTGTTGATTACATCAAATTTTTAAAAACGTTTTAGAAGAAACTAACTTTATTTTCAATTCAGTTTGAAATATGAAATGAATTTGTCCAACACTAGTTAAACCAGTTTTTTTTTCAAAATCAATTTACGAATGTTATTGAAATATTATCAAAATTTGCTTTTCAGCAAACTAAGTAGTAGTGGATGTACTATCTGCCGAAAGACTTGTGCACAAGGATTGTACTGCACCAAACTGAGTGGTAGGAGGTGAGTAGGTTCCTTGGATTATTTGGTTGAGCAATTGAATAGCGGCATCAGGCAATTTTGGTGTCAAGTCTGAAAGTGAGACACAGACTCGGCTATTTGTTGCAGTACAGCCATCACCGAAGAGGTCATAGTCAGTTGTTGCATATGTTTTTGTTTCAGCATTTACAAGTACTTGAAGTACTGGCTGTAAAAAAGTGCTTGTATCACTTGAGTCAGTATTTGTCGTACTGGTTGCTGTTTGAACTGCGGCGAATGCCGCCATTGTGCAGTAGACAAGCCCGCCAATTTCTGGGCCTAAGATTTTTTGCCAACCTTCTTAGTGACGGAATCTTTGCTTTGCATAAATTGTCACATGTGTCATCTCCAAAGTCTCCAGTATTGTTGATCCACCACGAAGTTGTGTCAGCTAGAAATTGTCGAGGGCCTTCTGCACCGTTGATAACGTGGTCCACATTGAGCATTCCGTACAACCCACCGCCCGTTCCTTGACCCCAGTTGGTCACATACACTGAAAAAGCATTGGGATTGGTGTTCATCAGCAGATTGTTGTAATCTGAAATTGATGTGGCGTTATCTATTGGAGTTGGGGTATTTGAAAGCGATGACTCCAAGTTCTTCAAGTAGTTACCATCTTTGACCGTAAAGGCACCAGAAATAATGTCGAAAATGTGCCCACCTAAGTTGGAATTTAGTCGCCGAGCAAATCTGGCGTAAACAGCGTCTGCACTATTGTCAATTTCAGCTGACGCAACGGCGAAAACAAAAACAACTAGCAAGATACTGACCTTCATTTCGTGCTGTCAAAATTTAGACTAGAGTTAGTACTTGATTTTTTGGTACAAGTGCTGCAAAACTGCTAAATATTTACTGCTAAATATAAGTGCTTGAAGTCAATGAAAGTTGTCGTGAATTTTTGACTGTAAGTAAGTGGCAGTTATATAGGAGATTTTTAATTTGTCTAACTCACGGATGTTATTGTAACTAGAACTTAGAAACTATTTTCGTTAGAGCTAATTTTATGAGAGCGTTGAAGTAAACCACTTGAGTGCTACATTGTACACATACATTTGCCGTTAATTTTTACCAAAAGGAGCCAATATTCTGTACCTCTTTGTAACAAGCGTAAGCTAAACATGAGTTTCGTGAGTTATGCTTGGTCAGCAAGGAAGGATACAGGATTTTCAACTGTAATGCGCCAGGCCTTGCAGATTGTAAAACTTCATTTGTTAATAAATGGCAAACAATACGTTTGAACTCTTTTTTTGTATTAATTTTAACCTTAACAATTTTTTTTATAAAATAAACTGGATGTTCTTGTGTATAATTACATGTTAAGACTACTATGTAACCTGAGTGAAGGTGGTAGTTTAACTTTTTCGTACTTTCTGTATAATTTATTTTACAGTAATGGGTAATACATTTAATTTTATTATGTGTAGCTAATACAACTAGTTCGATTGCAAAGACAATTTGTTCAATTTAGAATGAACGACTGTACATGTTGGTATAAAAAGTTAGAGAGAGTAGAGGTGTATGAAAACCCTGTAATACTATAATTATACATTTTTATATGAAAAGAAGAAAAAACTTTTTTGTTTTTTTTTTAATTTGTATTAATTTGTAATAATTTGCGTACCTGAAAAGACTTAGTAAAAATCGAAGATTTTTTAAAAAAAAAAAGTAAAGTACACGTGAAGCTGACAGGAACATTGATCAACTTTTTGGTGCACGCCAACCAAAAACATGACATTGAAAATTTGTTTTGCAGCTTTGCTAGGATTATTTTTCAGTAGAGACAAAAATGGGAAAACCGAAGGTAATTGAAAGTTAGATAAATTTAACTTACACTTCAATTATGTTTTGCGCAGAGGTCTGCATTTTTTTTAGGAAAACACGACGTCGTTGATCATAATGTGACGTGAACAAAATTTTGTTTTGAAATTTGTTTTAACTGCCTATTGGCAATGGCAGTACTGCGACGTCATTGCTCCTGAAAAAAAAAACAATTTGAGGTGAATAATTTTGCAATGCTGAGTTGACCATCCATTGCATTGTGCACGCGCATGCAAAACTGAAATAAATGCCAATAATAATGTATTTGTGCACTATCCTCCTCTGACTTTGTTACTCTGAACACTTCAACTGAAATCATCCAACTTCATCAAAACCAAAGAAAGTTTCTCAAACATTTTGAAAAATAAAAAGCTCTGAAAAATATTGATCAGGAACGTCAACTGACACGAAACCTCAAACGATACTTTACCAACTTTGATGAAAGTAAAACAAGTGAACAAAACAAAAAAATACATGTTCATTGCACGAGTAGACCGTTCAAGTTAGACTGTGTTAATGTATTTGAAAACGTGCTGTATGATTTTAGGATAGCGAAAAATTTGTACTAACTGTTTTTTAACCGTTTTTGACTATTGAACTATTAAGAGAGATCTAATTTAGACATAAACTTCTCGGACAAGCAAAGTCTTTCTAAGAACAGTTGACCTCCAAATGCTAAAATATTGCATACGCCATGGCTTGGCTCTATTGCTTGGGTAAATGATTAATCTCTAACTTTTGCTTTATAGGTTAGAAAATCCAAACCCAGAATCAAACATGAAATTGTATGCTATTTTACTCTTCAAACTGTTTTCGTCATACGTAATTTATATTACCTATATTATATTTGTAGTTGTTTAAGAGCATTTTATTCGACACACTTTAAACTGTACTAACCCCTGGAAACAAAGTTTATGAATTAAAATACGCACCATTAATTAGTATATAATAAAAATACAAATTAATTAAATATATTTCCTTACTTTACTTTTTATTCTCCAAAACTTGTTAAGTAAAAAAAAAAACTTCTCTAAAATATGAGTCTTCTCTATTTACTTACGTCCAGGCTCCACGTAAGATGGAGGTTTAAGGTCCTTAGTTTTCTTTGCTTGCTGTAGAAAATCTTCAGCTAAATCTTTCGACCCTGATTGGTTCATACGATTTTAAATGGGCTTGTCAATTGCTTTTTTCGAAAATTTCAAGGAACGGTTTGACCTTTTCCATGCGGGTGCACCACTCTTATTGTTAGAAAAATATTTTGGGCACAAGGTTAATTAGTGAACTGTACCGTAACCGTAAACGCGTGGGACTTTGCAGACTCGTTGAAAAAACTGGAAATTAAAACAGAAATTTAGAAGTTTTTCTTAAATAAAGCTTTTCCATTCTTTAATTGCTACATACGCGTCCTTGATTGTATTTCACGTTGTTCTGAGAGTGCTTCTCCTCAGCAAGCAGAGTTCACAAGAAGTTCCTCACGGCGAGCGTCAAGCACTGATGCACTTCCAAGTCCTCGCCACCATTAAAAAATTTAAAAATGGAACAGTTTTAAAACAGAGATTTTTTTTTACTATAAAAAATAAATCAACTTTTTTTGTGTTGGAAAATAGCTTTACCACTCCACTCCTGCTGCGCTCCATTGACAGTACCCAAGAAAGTGATTTATTTCGATTTACTTAATTCTAATCCTAGTAATTATTATTTGTCCTGTTATATTTAGCCGTTTTTTCTAAGATCATGATTGTAATAACAATAGAGTCAAAGGGTATAGTAAAGTAAACTGCCACTTTGGTGGCAGTAAAGTAGTGGTAGTTTGGTGGTGGTGGAGTGGAACTAGCGGAACAAATCAATGTTGGATAATTCAACATTACACAAAACGTATACCAGTATTAATTTAGCAAAAAAAAAGTTTTCCGAGGAGTATTATTCTTGATATTTTTTTTTCCAGAACCATGATTTAAATTGCAGTACAACTAGTAGCGTTATTTAATCTCCAAATTGCAGTAGGTTATACATTATTGAAGTCAAACGTTTTAAAGTTCCCAATACATTTTCTGCATACTTGTTCATACATTAGTTTCGTTAACTGAAGTACCAATTATTTGAAATTATGCGAGGGAGGCTGGAAGTAATCAATGAATCGGTTTAATAAAATTGAAATTAAGCAACTAACATTTACTTGTACTTTTTTTTATTATAACCCCACCCTCAAATTCTACCTGTTTGGTGATTCATTCGTTGATTAATTTAATAACTTTTACCTTTTGTCCAATTTATATTAATCGGCGAATGGAATTTCAGTTAAACAAAAATGGTGGAACTAGCCACACTACATTAGTTTAGGTTAGGTTTATAAACTGCTATCTTTGCAATCAATAATGCAATTGCTATCCAGTTTAACATGAAATTGGCTCCTCAATTTTGTATTACAATAGTGTCCAACTGACATGAATAGTGGTAAAGTTATTGGTTCATTGAGGCATTCTAGAATTGACCATCAACAAACATACAGAAACAAACAAATATTCGCTCGCGAGGATTTTTAAATAAGTGAATAATTCTTTACTGGCTCAGTGGAACAAGTATGTCAGAGGCAAAGCAATTCCTTAAGGAGAAAGCCAATAGCAGAGAACTTTTTGTGGCTGATCGGAGGATTCGAACCCCCGTGCTCAGACTGGCTAGTGGAGAAAAGCAGAAGCTTTTAACCACTGGGCCAACTCGGCCAGGTAAATTATGTATTAGAGTGATATACAAAAAATTATCAAGTGTAGATTTATACTTCATGTTCGACTATGTATTAACACTGATTACTCTAATGTCGATCCTATTAATACCCGACTCGCGCCAGGACAATTCAATTCAATTCAAATCAAGTTTATTCAAGTGTCTTTCCCTATCATTCTATTTAAAGATTGATCTTCCTAGAGTCTGACAACTGAGGAATTATGTTAATCAAATAATCAAGTTAGAGAAATGTTAACAATGAAAAATGTTTAAATCACTGGGGTAAACAGTACAAAATATATTTGAAAAAAGGTGACATAGAAATATAAGGTGTTCAGATGTATGTAGGTAATTTTAGAAATATCAAATTTGAAAAAAATTAAGAAAAAGTTGAGTATTTAATTAAATGTCATTGGCGTTCTGATTGGCATCTTCGTACTAGAATAGTTTCATTTAGCCATGGAGTATAGAATACGATCCCGAAGCGACAAATTTTGATTTACTACAAATATTGTTCCTTTAAATTTAGCTCGGGCTTTGCAGAATTCAGTGCGCTGGGTACTGTTGTGAAACACTATTCGAAGTGGGCGTGGCCGACATGTAGACATCGAGCTCCCGATCCTTGTAGTGGTAATATCGGTCGATGTAATTTGTAAACTCAAATTATTCAAAGCCACATCAATGACGTGCAAATATTTACGATAAACGACAAGTATTTCAGAATCTTTAAACTATAACAAAAAAGTACCTCGCACATTTATTATTTAACTTCACGTATTCTTGCTTGGAATAAATTCTTAAAACAACATACGCAAACAAAATATGCATAGAAACAGAAGAATCTTTTATTTATTAATTCAGCACATTCCTTAAAGAAACTGGCTTTCAATGCTTTTTAGCCGCCTTTTTGCCACTATTAGTAATGGTTTCCAGCTTCTCGTAATTTTGCAACTCTGTAAAGAAAAATTATTTTACTGTTTCACTTCCTTCTAAAAAGGCACTTCTAAATTTTATCGGTATATTCTGATACAACGAAATTGTTTATTTATTTAACAGAACCATTTTTTAATCATTGTATTTTTATGTCAATCAATCAATCAATCATTTTATTTGATATAAGGCACGCCCAGATCAACATGAATACGAGTAAAGTAAAATTTGCCAATTATATTAATAGCTAAACATAGCATAAGTCCATTTAAGTACTATTAAAATCAAATGAAAAATGTTTAAAATAAACGATGAGGTCACATTAGTTTAAAATTATTCAGTATAATAAAGAAAATGATGGAAAAAATAGTATTTGCTCACAACAGTTATTACACAAGGTTTCTAATATGTATTTTTATGTCTGTCCTGCAGTGACCCCATGTGACCCTTTTGCGGGTCATAGGTCAAGGTAAAAATATCATTTCATGACAACATCAATGCTGTTGCCTACAAAAGTTGTTAATAAATTACTTGTAACCATACCATGGTCAAATACTATTGTTTACAAAACAGAAGATAGTTTTGGGGACACCAGACACCCCTTTTAATCGGAAATTGAATTGACTTCAAAATGACTTTTCGAGGTCAAAGTGTGTTTTTGAATTAAACAAAAAAGGAATATGGTTCTAGTGACTCCTGAAACCCTCTTTAAACAGGAATGCCCCCATGACCTCAATGTGACATTTCAAATTTTACTTAAATGACATCAATAGTTAGTCTAATACTTTCAACAACTTTAGTGTTTTCCCAAATACTCCTACTTCTACTACTTAAGTTTACCATTACCTTTTTAACACGGTTTTGTTTTGTATTAATTATGCCATGTGTTAGTTACCTTCGTCAAAAATCTTTGCCAGTACTAATTTACCATCTCCTACAGTCCAAGCTGAGAAAGCGAGACCTCTAAATTGTTGCGATACCTTTGATTGACTTCTAACAATTGTATTAATGGTGAGTTGTTGTCCATACTAAAAAGAAATGAAATGTTGTATCGTGGTATCCCTACACAACTACAGCTAAACCACAAGTTTTACTAAAACTTGTTGTAATATTTCTGAACTTATGTGTGACAGGCTAAACAAGCCCATCCAAGGACAGAAGGAATTAAGTTTCAATTCCGACTTCTTCTTGTTTGGGCTTGTTTGGCTAGTCTGAACTAAATTTTAAGTTCAATTCCTAATCGCAGAGCTTCACTGCTGCGCTTTAATCCTCCCCTAAATTAATTATTAATTATTACCACAATTTATATATTTATAATTTTTTAATTAAAATTAAAAAAAGGAGGAGGACTATTTCTAGCAAGTTTGAAATCCATTTGGTTTTTTGCGTAACCTGTACGACTGTTCTCGCCACGGCCACACAATATTCCGTGTTTATTTACAAACTTATTCTTGTGCAACCGAAAAATGTTTTACACACATGTGTGAGCACTTACCTTGTCAATGTTGGGTTCTGTTGCAGCAACTAATTCCATAATACTCTCTTTTGCTACTTTCATTTTCTTTTTGCTTTTGGAGTGCCTTCCTTCAGCAACAAACATTGGAAGATCCAATGCCAGTACCGCGGTGTTATTTTTGTGTAAATCGAAGTGTTCATGTGCTTCAAGTGCAACTCTTACCGCCTGAAAAAAACATCTTGTCACATGATTCAATATTAAAACTTGACATTGTACCTTACCTTTGCTGTTATAAATTTTTTGCCGATGGATTTGAAAATCGATTTCAAGAGTTCACTTTCAAATAAACGATAACAACAGTAGCTTTTACAAATTCGTATCAATGGAGCTAATTCGAGCTACATGCAAAACATACCTCTAATAATTACAACCGTCATATATACTTTTTGAGTAATCACATCATCAAAAAAGTCCACGCCAACACCATAATCTTGCAGGGTTTTCTCCTGAATAACAAAAAATTTGTTAAGCCTCAAAAAGGCAAATTTATATTATAATTAATAATACATTTTATTATTTATATGAATTCACAATATACTAGTATTAAATACATATTATTTATCTACTAACAAAGCCAATCTTTAACGTATGCAAAAGTTTTTCCAGGTTTCACAACCTGTACTACTAGCTATTTCAGTTAAAACTATTAAATTTTATAGCCATACTTTTTGATTAGCAAATCAGCGGCTGTGCGTCCGTAACAACACAAGTCCAGGCGCGTGAATTAAAAATTCAAAAAAGTTGAATTGCACTAAAGCCCACCAACCCTTACTTACGCTCGGCTTCTGTAGATGGGCATTTTATAAAAAAAATTATCAGGAAAGACTTGTTCAAAGAAATTTTGCTTTAGATTTACCAGATCGTTTAGATGGGTTACATTATGAAAGGGTCTGTTCAAACATGAGAAAAAGTTGATTCTGAAGAAGTAAAACAATGTGTTAAAATTACTTCAGGAGGATTGAAATTTGCTTTCAAAAAGTCCAGCCATCTTCCTTGGTCCATTGGTTTTTCTACTTTGAATGACTGGGTACGAAATGCAACAACGATTCCAGGAATGTAGTTAAAATAATGTCCAGGAATTATGTCGGCCGAGTACAAAAATTCAGATGCTAATACTCCTGCCTATTACAAAATAGTAAACCATGTTACGTACTGGTCGTACTTTCGAATGTATAAATTTGTTTGAAACATATATTTCTTACAAATTTTGACGCGGGATAAGTTATCTTATTTGAAAAGTCTAGTCTAGTTTGCGGCCTAGAATTGGCAAACCATTTCATTTCTCCAAGTTTCACCAGTGCTTCTTCTCGGAACCCAGCTAATCAATTTAATCAAAATTATTCGAAATCAAGTTATGATTCTACAGTCCATTTGTGTATTATAAATTTGAGACTAAGCTTAAGTGATCTAGTTTTGAGATGCAAAGTAAATCTCATCACTCTTAATTTATGGATGATTCCCTTTCCGTTGGCGTGAGCCTAAAGGAAAACTATCATATAAAATATATCAATCAATCCATTTATTGATGATATGATGTATTTGACATTTGGCAATACCCTAGTCAATAAGGATGCAAAATTATTGCGAATACTTAAATTTGCACAAAATATAATTAAGTGACGACGAAGGCTGGCAAACTAAGCCCCGTCATACGACGGACTCCTTTTGCTAGTGTTATATATACATAATATAGTCTGACTACCTTTCGTGATTTGGTCCAATGGAAATTGTTTAACATTTTCTGTTAAAAAAGCAGTTTAAATTATTTCCTCTCATTCATGCGTTTATTCGTATGCGTATATTTGTTCTTGATATTTGGAAGCTTTTTACCTTGATCAAAAATAATTAGTATAAATATTGTTTTTCCAATACGCCAGTAAGCAAAACCAAATCCCAACCATTCTGTTTTCGGTATTGGTGGCAATTTGTTTTGAGTCGATTTCATTGATTCGGACGATTCGGAATTAGATGGCGGAGCATCTTTTGGTGCCTATAGGGTATAAGAGCAATAAAAAAAGTTTTTTGTTAACTGCTGAAAAATATACTTTTGTTCATATGAAATAGGTAGAACTTCTTTTGCAAAAGAATGTTGCATAAGTTGGCCGAGCTGGTGTAGTGGTTTACAACTTGTGTCTCTTTCTACTACCCAGTCTGAGAAGGAGGATTCGAATCTCTCAATCAGCCCAAATAGAAATCATTGCTATTGCATTTCCTTTTAAAGAATTCCCTTAACTTTGATTGCGTATGTACGTATCTTTGTGATTAGACTACAGAATCAATAAATAAGATATAAAAATTGCCCGATTGGTTGCAAAGTAGCCTTGAGAAAATTCAAAAGACGGCCCTCATTTGCATAGAGAGTATGCTAATGAGTCTTTCCTACATTATCCCTACCCACTTCCTTAAACGTTGACCAGTCGCTCTGCCAGAATGGTTAATAAGGATGGTACATAAGGCAGTCGAAGAAAATAGGGTCAAGGGCACATCTGGATTAAGCTGTTGAGATGTTGCTAAGCTGGCGGAAATAATAGACTTTTCAAACTTGCGCCATTACCTTTGCAATTTCAGGCGTTTTCAACAAATCCACAATGTTTTTTTGTTCTATACATTTGGCAGCTAAAGTGTCTAATGCTTCTTCTGTTGCAAGAGGTGATGAAGCTGGAATTGGTGATGCAGTATCCGACACAATATCATCACGATTCATTGTGTATTGGAGAAATGTTATCGGAAATCTTCTAGATATCGGAGTGGTATTGGTCGAAGGAAAATCAGTACGTATTTCAAATCCCTCTGCCATGGCCTTATAACAACAAAAATAGTTTAAGATAAAAATTTTGCATTTATTGATTTTGACAGATATAACAATTCTATCTATTGCTTGGTTTATTTACTGGCACGCTTAGCTTAAGTCCCGGAAAAACACGCGAAATTGTATTCAAAAACCGGAGTTGGTTTTCTATAAATAACAAAAAGTAATGATGTTCGCGTGTAAGATAGTTTGCACAAACTTGCGTAAAATGAATGATCATACTTGTTGTAATTGTAATTATAGCCCAACTTTTTCCACTTGCAGTGCCACTCAAGAAACCAGCGATATCAACTCCTAGTACATCTGACCTGCTCAGCTAAAGGTAGAGAATAATAACAGTCAAGGTAGTCCTGGCAAAAATTTGAATTCAATTTTTACTCTGTTGAAAAACAGAAATTGGGATTCTAAAAGCGATTGATAATTTTCAACAAATTAGTTCCAGTGCGTAGCAGCGCGTTTTTATTTTATAGATATTATCGAAAGTAGAATTCTGGGCATGATAATCTAGCTATCAATGGAAACACCCGTTCGTTACATGTACAAAAAAAATCAAGGAAAATTAGAAATTAGAAGAAGCAAAAGCATTAGAATTGTGTCGTTAAATATTATTTGTAAATTTGGACGTCTTTAATCTCTGCAGCCTTTGCAGAATAGGCCAAAGCATGTTATTTTTCATGGGAATTGTAGTATTCCCCTGTTTACCCTGGAAAAGCCAGAAGTAATTACTGCCTAGTGTTTTACTTTTTTTGCCCCAGCCACCGACTTTTCAAAATTAAAATTATGGATCCAGTAGCTCATAGTAGTAATTGGGTAATATACGTTGAAATTGTCAAAGCTTTCCGACATATGAACTTGTATCCTGAAAAAAACCGGGAGTAAAACTGGCCAGTTTGACCAAAAACCACACCAGATACTAACACCAGTTGCTATGAATGTTACGTGAAACCACATTAAATTTTGGGAAACGTGACCACTGACCCTTGGGCTCCGTTGTGGGGAACAAGAAGCGTGGGATCAAAATATAGCATAAACTTTAGAAAATATAACAGTTTGCAACTGATTATCCCCAAAAGTTTGGCCGATTTGGTCTAATTCGGTGTTAACGCGCATCCTATTCTACCGTTAAGGTTAAATTTACCCTGGCAATTGCTTCTAGAAGCATTCGATTTTGATTCTGTGGTCAATTACCGGGCTTGGAAATGGTTACTAAAAAATAATAAGGCATACCGGTACGAATCCAACATTTGTTGCTTCGGTTTGTAAAAACGTTTCCCAGTTACCGTTATACTCTAAGGTTGACGTAAGAAACAATTTCAAAGCACCCGGCTCCTCGTACATTACAGATTTTTTAATTTCTTCTGTCATTTCAACTAGTTTTTGTGTAGAGTACCTTGCCTAATAGAGAATTTATAAAACATCATTTCATCAAATTTTGATTCTCTTTAACCTAGGTTTCACATGATTTTACCTACTTCTAAATACCAACAAGTTACTTACAAACTTAGAAATTATATTTTATAAAACTCAAGTTGTAAAACTTTGAACACTTAAAATATATCCTACGCATAAGGGACTGCATTTTTACTTTTGTCAACAGCTGAAATTTTTAATGGCTTTATCACATCAATTATTTTTTTTGTACTACCGTAAATTTCCAAATAGTGCCCCAGTCCCAAATAAGACCCCATCTCCCTATTAGTGCCCCACCCCTAGCAGTCAAAATATTAATTAGTACCCCATCCCTAATTGTACCCCATGGGGTAGTAAAAGGGATTCCGCCTAACATGGATATACCAAACTCCAGATTAAAAACTTAGTGGAATGTGGAAATTAGCCCACATATTGTGTTCATAGTTAAAGCACCTTTTAAAATTGTTTTCAAATTAACTGAAATGTAATGATTATGGTTATTTACCGTGATTTCAACCAAAAAATTCTTATTTTTGACTGTAAGTTAATTGTAGTCAAATATAAGAAAGAACATTCAAATATAACTGAATCAGAAAATGCTCAGAATCGTCTGAGGTTACATATTACAGTGGCAACACACGCAAAAAAAAAGCTCAAAGTTATCCTAAACTGCATATATTTGTAGTAGTTTAAAAAAAAAAGTACCCTATTACAAAATAGTAGCCCAGCCTCTAATAGTACCCCACCCACTTCGGGTGTCGAAACAAATAGTACCCCAGGGGCACTATTTGGAAATCTTCGGTATCTAATTTTCGGAAAGTGTGTAATGAATATTTTTAGTATATAATAGAGGTAGATAATATTTATTGCCTTTTAATTTGGCTTATTTTTTAGTATTGCCTAGTATGCTATCGTTTTACTTACATAGGATCCGCCTGAGTGACTTGCAGAAAGCAAATATTGATCTTCGAGTTCCGTTTGTCTATTTTCTAGCCCAAAAAGGAGATGCTTACTAAGAAACGGGGAACACAATCTTGTAGAAAGGGCTACACCCGTCCCTTGAACATGATCACCGACATTTCCAAAGACAAACACTACAAACACAAACAAACTTGTACCCATTGTTGACTAGTTGCAGTCTTACGGCACAGAAAATTATGACTATGTGTTGAACACTCACAGGTATGCGAGTAAATGAGGAAGGTTGAAGAGGGTTTGAAGGTACAAGTACCCAATTCGAAATTCAATTTAACCTATGTGGTTGATTCGACAAATCTTCATGAGAAGCAACAAATTGGAATGTTGAAGTTTCAGTGACATAAACGATACGAAACCAGTTTCCAGTTCCGTTTCATTACCAGTACCAAGAAATTTGGATACGGCTCTAACCGTTTCGTTCCAGCTCCGTTTCCGGATCAATAATGCCTTGGAAAAATTTCTTTGGGGGAAACGAAACCGGACTACTATGTTCACATGTAGCAGGGGATTTCATAACTTTGTGTAAAGTATACGCAATTTGCATGCGTGTTGTTCTGTTATTTTGCAATATTTATTCTGAAATATCCTAATAGGACAATAAAAAAGTGAGGAAGACAACGAGTCAATCGTCGAGTGATATGTCAACTGACTAGTTACTTCAAAATTACAATGCAAAAAAAATACATACTTTTTTAAAAATATAGTTTTATGCTTTCATTTTTGGAGAAAGCACTAATTAACTGTAAAATAGTTGCTCAATAAATAGTTTTATATTTCATTATTTAATTTTAAGTATTGTATTATATTTACATTAATTTGTTAATTACACTAACGTTAAGATGGAAACAGCTTTTGTTTAGTGCCCCTTTTTGTTTTGTTGCATTTTATTTTATTTTTTCCGTATCCTTTCGTTTTGAATTTGAAATTGTACTTGAACATTTCTAGTTAAAAATGTGCAGAAAGAGTTAGATTTGGTGCCTCGTTAAAATTGCTATTTTTGTTTTTTTTTGTAATATTTTTTTTAATTTTTCTAATAAATTAAAATCTACATTAAAGATCTAAGTATCTAAGTTGTAAAATTTAGTCGCGTGTTTTTTAAAATGAGGCTAGGTGCAAATTATGATCAGGTTTTTTTAAGGTATCTATTAAACACCAATCGCAGTATTTATTTAAAAATTGACTTAAAACGTTATAACATTGTTTAAAATATTTCCTTATTTTGACAGATAACACGTATTTTAAATTTTAGGTTGTAGAAATTGTAGAGTAATTAAGAACGTATATGAATACTAATTAGGCATCTAATTTCTATTTTGCACTATAACTTAGAAGACAGTATGCATTTTTCAGGATGCTAAGTCTTGGGGATTTTCCAAACCATCCATCAAACCCACCTTTAGAACTCCAACTTCTCTCCCATGTTTTTGCACCAAATGGGTTTCTCTTGTTGGCGTAGGATTTTTTTCAACTTTAAAACCTGCAAAACAGAAACACGTCAATTCGATCTGCTTAGAATTGAATTTTCAAATTGTGTAGAGTTTTACCAGCTGTCCTAAATAAAATAATTATTATTTTACTAAATGCATTATTTACTGGGTAAAACTTGAAAAACTTGAAACCATTGTTATCAATGTTAATTGGGTATCGTTTGTTAAACTATACTAAAACATGCATTTTAATGCAATGTTTTTTAAAAAAAAAGTAAATGATGCAACATGTTAATCTGGATTATTGTCAAATCAACAAAATAGTTTAAAAATTTAAGCTAATTCATGCACCTAGCTACTTAATTGTCAATTCAACAAAATAATTCAATAATTTAAACTAATTCGTATACCTAGCTATTTAATTGTCAAACGATATTATAGCACTGATTATTTGAATGTGTCTTGGTACCGGTTAGTGTACCTGTTGATTATCATTAGCAAAGATGTAATTTAATATCTACAAACATATGGTGTTAAAATATGGAAGAGTATTTACGAAGCAAATCCGACGTTTTTTGGCAAGCAAACCAAATGGACTTCTTCCAACTATTAACTTAAGTATTATGAGAGGTTGCATAGATTTGCAGTTAGCTTGCTGCATTCAGAAGTCGGTTGCACTAAGTGTAAGATATACTGGAATTGTACTCTGGAATTACGCTTGCGGTCATCACGTCAAATGATGTTATTCTGGGTCAAATATCCCCTTAGATTGCACCATCTGAGAAAGCTTCTTTGCAAGTAACCTCTTCCAATTTATAATGCGAACATATTGGTGCAGCACACTGCAATTACAAAAATAGTTCATCAACCACTATTTGATTTAAGCCAGGCAAAACATCGATTCAATTATATACCTTATGTATTGACGAAGTACTAAAAATATACTATAAAATTTAACATAATATAGTTTAGACGTTTGTGTTAGTCACTAAAATTACATTTTTATTACTGACTAAGGCGATGCTTATCGCTGACTTAGAAGTTCCCACACCGGCTAAAATTGTAACCTGCATCGAATGACAAAATTTTTACAAATTAAATTGTTATAATATGTTATACTAGTAAAACAAACAACCCATCTAATACTTACACTTGAACGCAAGTAATTTGAAGTAGGGAAGTAGCACAGCACTAACAAGTATAGTAATGGCTGCGTAAATCTCACACTAGACTCTGTGCATAGCTGCACTAACCCACCCACTTCCTCCCACTTCACCCACTTCAAATCAAAAGATCATGCAATGCAACATTACAAAAAATAAGCGAAATCTCTCTCAATCTTGTTGAACTAATCAGACTTTGTTAAAATATGAGATTTTTTAATTATATACTGAAGAGGTCTTAAAATCAAACTCAATCAAGATCAAATTTAAGTAGTCATAAACAAACTTCTAAGTAAGCTAGTAAGTATAAACAAATACGTAACTTACCCTGCCAATTCATTTTTACTAGCTTGAAAGCTTTACCGTACTTTTAAGCTTTAAGCTAAGCTTATAAGCTTTTTTGATGTAAAATCAAACTTATCCGTTTCTGAAAGAAAAATAATCATAGTTTGAAAAATTGTATCCTAGGGAATATTCAAAACTACATTAAGCTTTCGGCCTGTCAGTTCCTTCAAGCGCAATTTAAATCAAGAACGACTCCACCAATTGAAAGTGGACAAATAGAAAACTCCACTAAACTTCCTAGTGCACGCATGAATAGTTATTGGAACAAACGCAATAACGCAATGTATTCCAATTTCTAACTATCTACAAAATGCATATATAAATATTCAAGAGTTTACAACACAAAAAAAACTTTTGTAAGGGATGTCTCGCTTCGAATCTCAAGAGGCAGAATTTGCATATTTGCAAGTCAATTCAACATAATTTTGGTTTTTACTGTGTTTCATTTTCTTATTTCATGTAGAGTAATACTGCTAGGTACGATTTAAATCGTTCAAATGTTTAAGTCCATTGGAATTTGAGGTTGCTGGGAACAACAGTCAGGTCATTATTATTACTTTGCTTATATTAAAAAAGTAGGGTTTCTAGATGTTGGAAGGCAGGACTATTTAGTAATAAATTTTAATTTTTTACAGGATTGGTTTATAATTTACCTTACTTCCTCGAATAAAATTCGCGCTAGACTAATTAAGAGCATTTTATTCGACACACTTTAAACTTTAAAAAAAATTTTGCGTACCGTTTGCTACAATCCAAACAAATCTGGCAGTTTAATCACTGTTTTTTCTACAGTGTAACAAATTACAAATTTTATTCTCCAAAAAATGTTAAGTCAAATAAACTTTTCCAAAATATGAGTCTTCCCTCTGAAGAATACAGAGAGGGTCGTTCAAGCCACAGAATCATGTAGTGCTCAGTATAAATTTACACTTTTAGATAATTCGAAAACCAAAAATAGCTTACAAACAAAAATGTAATTTAAATTAAACTTAATTGAAGTTGAAATTGAAGTGTTCTGTGTGTTTTTACTTATTTGCTCCCCGTAAACTAGAGGTTTAACGTCCTTAGTTTTCCTTAAACTTGCTGTAGGCAAACGACAGTTAAAATCTCTCGCCCCTGATTGGTTCATAAGATTTTAAATGTGCTTGTGAAGTGCTCTGTCGAACGGAGCAAAAGGAACGTGTTGACCTTTTCCAAGAGGGTGCACCACTCTATGAAAAAATTTTTTGGCACAAGGTAAATTAGTTATTGGAATTGAACTGTAAATGCGTGGGACTTTGCAGACTCGTTGAAAAACCTGTTAATTAGAACTAAATTTAGAAGTTTTTTTAAAGCTTTTTAGAAGCTATTCCATTCTTGAATTGCCACATACCGTTTCGCTTCGTTGATTGTTTTTTTAAGCTTCAGGTTGTTTTGAGAGTGCTTCTGGGTGTGCCAAGCTGGCCCCTCATCCTCGCCAACTTGGCCCCTCATCCCCTCATTTCGCCAACTTGGCCCCTCATC
>JAQFYP010001087.1:0-17346 GCA_034694865.1 Bilobella braunerae | reverse complement strand
TGCTATATGACTACTTAATATTGTGTGTAGCAATGGTACCGATTGGTGAGTATAAGCTGCCGAGGTTCCATTGTTAGGGGATCTTCTCTCTTCCTTGGTCGAATCTCTACTTGTCTCCTTTTCTATATTTTCTAAAAAATACAAGACGGCCAAGTCACTGATTGGTTGAATACCAATCTAGGGCGTGGCCAAAAAATTAGTTCTAAAAATGCCATCAGATTACGTGCGTCACTTAATTAACCTAATTAAACTTAAAAATAATTAGCCTAAATCCATGCACTAAAACTAACCCTTTTGATGATTTCCAACAGGTGCCGAGTGAGAAGTAGGGTTCGATTGGAAGGGAGTTTTTGTACAAACGTTACGCACGGACACAGGCAATTGCTATGGAGAATGGGTTTTGGTAATATATATTAATTGTAATTAATCGTATTAATTAATATATGTATATCGGATTATAGTAATGGTCGGGAGTCCACGTTATTTTCATTACGAAATGTATATTCTATCTACTTATAAATTGTCGTTTTTTATGGTTTGATTTCAATTAGTCACGCACGGTTGTGCTTGCGTAACAAAACGAGTAAACGCGGGAATTCGGAAATAAAAGCACTTGACTTTTCAAAGTCAAACCCTTTTTTTGCACTAAACCAAAAGTTAAGATGGTTTCGATTATCCCAGAGGGCCTGTTCATCCCCAAATTACCCCTCGACCCCAGCAAGATCTTTCAAGGTCAAACACTATGTACCAGAAACATAATTTTAAGCCCGATGGCCCCGTCTGTAATTTAATGGAGGGCGTACCCACACCCACGCCGCTCAGGCTTCAATCGGGCTCATTTTAGTAACTCCATGAGATACTGCCAATTTCCTTCCAATCGTCTCCGCACCGTCCTAGAAGTCGAAGCTTGGATAATCACTTGAAAATCTTCCCATCGACTACCAGGTGCTTCAACCGAGCTAGTATTATTCCATAGGAAACTGCTCGGGCGTGCATATGCCCAAGACATGAATCTGCTTACGCAAACTTTCAAGATAGGCTAGCAGTCGAGAGATCATTCGGAGAATCATGTATGATTCATCCCTTCTGGAGCGTGGACGCTTATCGGCCTTTTTGGCAAATTATGTTTTGAAGTGATCGAGAAAAGTAACGTTATTTTTTCTTGGAGAAACTGTGTCTCGATTTTCGGATGCCAGTGGAGGAGCACTGGGCAGCCACTGTCCTCTTCCGCTGGCCGCCTTCCTTTGGGTATGACCTCTCTCCCCTTTAAGCTCAAAATGACATCACAGTCAATCTTTACTGTTGAATCATTGCATGAGACAAGTAGCTAAGGTGAAATGATTGATTACGTGTTCTAAAACGATGTACTTGATTCCGCTTTTACCACGATTTGCTAAAACTAGCGGAAGCAAAGCAAGTGGTAGTTTAGGTTTTCGCTTTGTCTGTCCGTCCGAGTCTAGGAACTACTCGAAATATTTCAATTTTGGTTTTAGATATTGCATATCTTGATGTCCTAAGTTCAAGTCGATCTTTGTTTTAACCCCAACGACCCTGTCTTGGGTCGAAGGTTAACATCAATAATTTCAATCTGTGACAACGTGAACGATGATCCCTACCAAAGTTGCTAAACTTATTTCGGGGAATAGGGCCATTTTTGTGATTCCCGTGACCCCCAGATTGCTCCTAATTTTAAAAATAACCTCCTGTAATCAAAATGGCATTTCTAGGACAAACCTTGCATAAAACAAATATTTAAGGTGGTTTCAATGATACCGGATCTTATGCATGAAATAAGTAATAAATTATAATTCCAATAGTGTTCGAGAAAGTTGCTTTTCCTTGGTTGGTTTTGGACCTTTTCCCGTGGAGTTTTTAAATTGCAGTAACTTAATTACTAAAAAGGTAGAGTTAAAGACGTGGTTGGGCTGTAGGTGCATTTCAGACTGAGTAGTGAAGACGAAGAGGTTAGGGAGGAGAGATTGTCGCTTCTCGGTGGCCAGGGTCAAGGTCACTTGTCACCTTTTTAAGTGAACACGAGTGACCTAGGGAAGGGAGGTGAGATTAATGAGAAGGCAACATTCCAGTTAATTCAAGGATGCGGTGCAACGATTCCATGTAATAGTTCCGAAAAAAAAGTTCCGAAAAAAAAACTCCGAAAAAATAGTTCCGAACGAGTAATAGTTCCGAACGAGTAAAAGTTCCGAAAAAAAAGTTCCGAAAAAAAAGCTCCGAAAAACAAGTTCCGAAAAAATAATTCCGAAAAATAATATATCCAAAACAAAACTTCATAAAATCATAAAAAAGAAAGAAAAATTAATTGTTATGACTTAAAAATTGGTCAAGAGTCATATTACGTAAACATAAATGAATTAAAAATTGCAGTTTGCGCTCGCTTACGCGAGCACAATCAGCATTTTTTAATTCATTAATGCGTGTCCATTGTACAATCACCTAAAATATTACTTTAAAACCAAAACCTAACTACATAAACCAAGCATTTATTTATTATTTTAATTTTTAATTGAAGTATTAATTCCGTCGTTTTTTTCGGAATTATTTTTTCGGAACTTTTTTTTCGGAACTATTACCTGCTCCCGGTGCAACTTGCTGGAGAAGTGATTTAGAAATTTTAGGGAATGATTGGAAACCTAATTAATTTATTTGAAAGCAAATAGTTTTGATTAATTATTTAAATAATTCAAATAATACTTTAATTTCAAGTTGCCCTAGTCGATTTCAAAGTTTCATGACGCTTCTACTTAGTTTTTATTTAGGACGGTTCGGTAGTAATTGTCAAAAATTTTCAAGATTCTGGATTTTTTAAAAATCCTTATATAGTTTGAACACAAGATTTGCACAGAGGTTATGAATAGATCCTGAAACTTTTTTGATTATAAAGATATTACCCGTGCTTTAAGCCTTAGTCTATAGTTTTAGCCTAAGTTTTCTTTTTTAATTTCCTCCGCCTCAGGACGGGTTAGTTTGTCTAGCGCTGGTTACCATATCTTAATTTTATGAAAAATGATAGGTTTATGAATTGGTACTCAACCACAGGAAATGGATCAATCTCGGGGATTTCTCTGACAAAATATGCAAGTTCTGTGGAGAATCACTGTGCCTGACCTATGTCCTGGAGCGTTGCACACCGAACGAAAGAGAACGAATGACACTTTTGCGTGTGGCCCAAGCTAGCGACGCTGGATTGTTTTTTAATAATTTTACCAGTACGCCACAGTCAACGGTACACTGCAAAGCCTTACATAACTTTATGTGTAGTTCAATTTCTAAATATGACAATATAAACCTTTAAAGGACAAATATGTTGGTTGGTAGCGGATGTGCCATTATAATTTTATGCTAATTTAACCTTAGTTCATACTATTTTAGTCTAGTTTTTAGTTTAGTTTTCTAGTTTAATCAATTTCCTTCTACCGAAAGAAATGCTGGTTGGTAACGGGTTTGCCACTTTAATTGAATTTATACCTTGTAATGTTAGGCTAATTTAGTTTTTAACTCTAAGATAATTTCAATATAGTCTAATTACACTGTACTCTAAGTTTAATTACATGGTACTCTAAGTCTCAAAACAAACTCTCAAGTATAATCAAACATGTAACCCACGAATCTCAGTCCCTGTTGACTGGGGCATTGGCCAATTGTCAAGTAAATACATCATCAAGTAGTGTTATGAATTTATCTTCATTACCTAAACAGGAAGTTCTATAATTCTTATATGTATATATATATATGTTCTATATATGTATAGTTCTGTAATGCTCTAAATCAAAGCTGACAAACAAATTGACAAAGCTGACAACAATCCACAGTTAGTGGCGCAATCACGCAAAATCACCAATTACCCGCATAATCTGAATAAGGGCTTTCCGAAAATTACGTCTCTAAGTAATTTAAAATAGGCGTCATCTAAAATTGTAAAAAAAAAAAAATTTCAAGCATTTTTTTTCATAAATTTTAAACGAATTAGAAAATCGGGTTATTCAGATTTTGCGCAACACTCCGCCCATTTTTTTTTGCGTACCACTCACTTAGTTTTAGGTGAAGCACAGAAATGGAGAATCCATTTTTCTGGCCAGCGGTTTTAATTTGCCAAATATTGGCAGTCAGAACCGACCATATTTATGCATGGCTCTATGCTAAGGCCCATTCTAACTCTTGAGCTGACTCCAGCGTCTCTGAAGGATTCGATTAGTTATATGATAACTGCCAGTTTATGTCATGTCAAGTATCAAACAATTTTTTTTTATAATCGAAGATGATACCAGGAAGCAAATGAGAACTTATTCGCATACTCCAAGCTAAGACTAGGCGAACAACTAGGACACGAGATTTTGGAATTAATCTCTTGCTCTATCTGTCCTAACCCGGGCTTGTTTACCTGCGCAGTCTTAACTACAGTGTAGCAGTACCAGGCAGAGACCTGAAGAAGTGTGTTACACAATGAGAGAGAAACGAGAGTCCATCTACCGACAAGGCTCGGTAGCTCAGTGGTAGAGCCTTTCACCGGATTGGAGAAGGGCGTAGGTGCGAATAGCACCCGAGGTAACCTTTTTTGGCATTTGGGACTCGGTGGTGGTGACCTGCTAGAGTCAGGTGGCCACAACAGTTTAGATACGCTATTTAGCGCTCATTTGCTCTCCCATTTACTAAATGTTTTCTTTTTGTGAGGAATAAAAATAAAAAAGCTGATTATATTTTAGCGTTGAAGTAAGTCTTTTAGAATGAGACCAGGACCACTTCCACCACCCGCCTACTGCAGTGTTGTAACGCACGCGCAAACTTTTCTTTTAAAACTTTTCTGTTTTAATATTATGAAAAGAAAAAAATTCCACAAGTAAAATTACTACAGTGAATACGCGCATGTTTTCTTGTTTTTAAATATTTTGGAACATATTTTTAATCGAATTTGAGCAGCCTAAGTACGTAGCATAGGAGCGGACTGATATCATTTATTCTAATTGGCTACTTATACAGATTGGCTATTAATTATGTGTTTCTCCCAGCCTATTATCTCATCGTTGATTTGATCACATTTTCTCCCGCTAAAGGGTGATCTTTAGTACAACTGGAAAGTAACCCATACCCCTAAAACAGTAACCTTAATAAATAAAATTTCCAGATGATTTTATGTTTACGCAAATATCCGACAAAATAATTTCAGCCAAAGGTAAGTGAAGTGCACTCAACATAGATATACGGAAGAATAATACAGAGGTATATAAATGTCCTGGGGAGGAGTAGACTTTGCGTAAAATATGCAAATTCAACTTTTTAATCAAAGTGGTATTCTAAGTTTTGTACCGGATTTTGTTTAAGAGTAAATAATAGTACTAAGATTCCAGGAATTGTTGTGAACCGGACTACTTGGATCAACCCATAATTCCCTTAGTTAACGACCGCAAAGTCAAATAAGCAATGAGTCTAGAAACGCTTCATAAATAGTGATTTTCAAAAATTCGCAAATAAATGGTTTATATAAACGCATAAAGTCAAATGAGGTATCGTTGGAAAGTTCATCGCTTTTTCTATAGCGTGATGAACTCCAAATTCCCAAATTAAATTTCTACATTTAATTTTAGCGTTTTGAAAATTTAAACTTTACGATGTCAATCCAAAAATGGGGTTTTCAATCCATCACTTCAAAGTACAAAGACTTTTACAATTTTACGTACCTCACTCGTATTTTTAAGTGGTCACACCTAATACTAGATAATTTTAGAAGGTTGAAAAACGTTAATTTTGTTTTTGTTCTAAAAATCAATAACCAAATGAACACCTCGTAGTGCTAGTGAGACAAGCGGTAAATTTAAAAAAAAATTCGTGCGAACAAAGAAAACATCAAAAGATTTCATTTTAATTAGCTGAGCTTAGAAAAAAAAATCGGTTTTAGACACGGAAGGAAGTCACAGGTAAATCAGCCTTATACTCTATTTTTTCAGATTGGTAAGGGTAATTGGCATTGGTAATTAGTAAGGTAAGGGTCCATGACAGCTATTTCGAGCCCCACAAGAGGCGCAAGACTCCTAATTGCTTCTTGTCCTTGTCAAAGCTTGCCTTTGCGGAATCAGCGAATTCTGTTTGTAATATTAATTTTTATAACCACGGCGTGTGGTCAGCCCGCGGCTGGCGCTACTGGCAGTTTCCTACAGCGACGATTAATTATTCAGTTGTTTATTTTTTGCAACTTCGCGGTCCTTAAAGTACGAGTCAGAATAAAAATTGTTTTGTACAGCCTTAACAGGCATTTGGTTGCTTGCAGTAAATAATAATGTATTTATTAATAAAATGTTAAACAAAAAGCCAATTTTTGAATTTTGCTCGTGTCAACTTCCTTCATTCCATTAGATTCCAGTTCCAGTAGTAACCGCGGTATTAATTCTCCTCTGGTGGAGGGAATTCCAACTCAGTGACAGTTTGATTCAAAACTTCATATCGCTGAAAGCAAGAGGTTTATATCAACTTTTGAGTAAATTGTTTTTTCAACACAACATTTATACTAAAAACATAAATACTTAAGGAACCTAAAAACGATTCAGCGTCAGAACGATTCGGTTTATTTATTTCTGAGTTGGAAATTAGCGGCAAGCGAAGTTAGTGGACAACACAATAAGTGTAGTTTAATACTCAAAAGTTCATTGCTGTGAAGAAAACACAACAAATCCAATAATTCTTTTTCACAGAATACAAGTAATGTATCACGACGAAGAAAAACCTCAATTAAACAACCCAAAATATGCAAGGACGCCTCAGTAAAGTTTTTACTCGTTACATTTTGATCTCCGTTAAATCCAAAAAACTAACACTACAAATGGACGTCAATTTGTAACCCTTGCGGAACCTGACCTTAAATCCTTTAGTATATAATCTTCAATCGCTTCCGATTGACAAAGTAAAAGGTAAAACGCTAAAATTGCAAATATGGCCTTCCGAAGTTAAGTTTATGAACCTGTCCTTGGAAAGGCGTTTATACAACTATTCGGCTTTGAAACTTTGCTCATTGACACCCTTACCGTTCGGCTTCCACGACGAGATCAATTTTTCTAAGATGAATTTTTGCTTAAAAATGATTCGGCTTTTATTTAGTAGCGGCGCCCATTAGGCAAAAAAAGTATTTTGAAATCAGAATTTGTAAAATTATGGAGAATAATTATGAAAAAAATTATGAAATTTATGGAGACTTTCTAGAGGAAAATGGCCATGCCGAATACTGATAAAAATTTCATTGATTAAAACATTTTCTAGTCGATTGCAATATAGAGAAGTAGATTATATTATGTGAGCATTTTATGATTAGAGTTGAAGTTACCCGGTAGTGTTTGTCAAGCTCGGCCTCTTCAATGTCTAGCTCAGAATCGGTATCAACATACTGCCCAGTACCAACGAGGTCCAAGTCCACGACATCTGTCTCGCTTGTTAGAAGGCCGTACAACTTGGTTTTTGGAACATTGTTCTTGATTTGTAATTGCCACATTCCGTATGGACTTAGCACAGATGTACCATTGGCATAACTAGCGCTCCCAGAATGAGTTTTTCCCACCGAAGTTTCGAAATTATAGCTTCTACTTGTAAACAAGTAATTTTTGTTTTGGAACTTGTAATACGAGTACCCCATATGCTCAGCGATTATTTTACAGCGCTCCAACTCTTTGTCGATTTGTTTTTGTTTCTTCTTGTTATTTTGAACGTGGAATGCAAACTTGATCGTTTTGAATTTGATAGCCTCCTTTTTAAAATTTTTGTCATCGGCCATGTACTGATCGACGTCTGCATAAAAGTATACCGGTCCATTAGCTGCCAGAAGTTTTAAAATGGATGCGTTATGGGCCTTGAATTCCCATGTGTAGAACGGATCCAGCCCAATTTTGCTCCGACGAAACTCTGCCGTTGATATATATCTTTGCGCCTCATTTAGCTCGTATCCATCTGCATCAAGCACGTCTTTAATTTTTGTCAATGTTTCAGAGGCCTTTTGTATTTCATCCCGTGTATCCACATTTCCAAAACTAAATGGCAGTTCTTCAAATTCCGCTAAATAAACATTTGCAAACGGAAAACTCCACTGTCGAAAAGCGTACATTGCCTTTTCTACCTCCGCATGAATAATGGCTTGCTGCATTGCGTCGTTCAAATTTTTTACAAAAGCTGCAACATTGCCGTCATAACTCCCTGCAACTGCTACATTTGCAAGCAAATTGGCTAGTCGCTGTTCATCCTTAGCGGCGACAATTCTTCCAAACAGCGTTGCAACCATTCTGATAGCTTTGGTAATTTTTTTCATCGAAGATTGTATTTCCTCTCCAGCCTTGAAAGTCTTTAGCACGTTTTCCAACATCTCGGTCATATCATTAATGTTCGACTCCATGCTCCAACTCGTTACATCGATGCTCGCCATGGAGGTAACATTCATTTCTTGCGTAATTAAGTCGAAGGTATCCAGAACGCCCAAAACCATTGGCATTAAATTGGCATGAAAATCGTTCTCAAACTTTTTTAGTGTTCTGATAGCTCCTTCTGTTTCGCGAATTTCCTTGGCGTACTTCGCGATTTCTGCTTCGTCTTTAAAATAGTCTGAAATGCCGTCACTGACTCCATCGAGAGTCGTGGTTATCCCGGTAGCAAGCTGTTTTGAATCATTAGCTACTAATTGCCTTTTAAACTTTGCTCCTTGAAAATTGCGAATTTGTAAGTTTGTTTCCGAGTCTACAATCTTTTGAAGTTCCTTTCGGACGTCTCGATCAATGTCCTTTGTGGTTTTATATTGATCTCTTTTTGTAACCATCTTGTTTGTCATAGGATTAGAAATACGCAACTCTTGTAGTTTAATTTCCACGAACAAAAGAAATTCCTTGATATCCTCGTAATTTTCGTAATCCGTCAAAATTTTTTGAAGCTTTTGAATGAGTTTGGTATGCTTTTGTTCTATCCAATCTGCGCTCGGTTTCATGTTGCTCCAAATTTCAGTTGGTAGTTTTTTAGGGAAATCTTTTGTGTTCTTTCTTGCGAGCGCGTTACCCGCCGCCGTTTTCGCTACTTTGCTCCCCCCCACTATTATCGCCCCCGCGACCTGTCCGATTGGTGGTGGCATGCAACTAACAACTCCTCCAATGGCTTTGATTGAGTTAAATGCAAGATTAGCATGTTTGTTTTTAATGGCTTTGTCAAGATTTTCTTTCAGTTCCTTAACTTTTTCCGTAGCTTGTTGAATATCGTCCTTTATTTCTTGCTCCACCGATTTCAACTGGGCCACCAACTTTTCTCTAATCTCACTGATTTGCGGCAATACCTCTTCCTTAATAAGCTTGTTAGCTTCTGTAATCTTATCTTCGCTCTCTTTTTTATATGAATTTGCAGATTCAGATATCAACTTGTTTCTCACCTTATTGTCGCTAAGTCTGTTGATTTCGCCCGCTTTTTTGTCGATGTAAAATTTCAAATTGGTTATCAGCGAATCCTGTCCTTGCACTCTGCGATAATGCGCCGCAGTGGCTGTGAAATCCCAAATAAGCAAAGAGCTATTCGTTGTATCATTGCTGTCGAATTTACCGATTCGCTTTTTGAGAGACTCGAGCAGCTTTAACTCCAAAGGGTTGCTGATGTTTTGTGAATTTGTGATCAAGTATTTTAATTCTTCGTAGAACATTGTTGCAGAGTCTAAGCCCAGCATGGTTTGTGCGCTGTCCACAAGGGATGACAAGTCAACTATTTCCTTTTCGGTCCAATCCTCCTCGCTTAGCAAACTTATCCACTTTCTAATTGGATAGAAATAGGATTCGGTGTAAATCGGAACTGGGAAGTCGAATACAAAAGGACTTGAATACCACAACCCATTTCCACCGTACAAGGTTTGTAGGCAATTCTGTGACGGTTGGAGGCTTGATCTGCAACGGTCTCCTTCTCCGTGATTTTCAATAGTTGGTATTTCTTCAATTCCGAATACGTAAGACTTTCCTGCCTCACCACCTGCGGCGTTTCCATATTTCAGAGCTCCGTAGACTTCAAATTCATAACATGTATGACCGCATTTGGCAGAATCATCATTGAGAAATTTGTAGGTAAAAGCCGAATGCTCAAATGTTACCGCTTTGTACACTTTGGCCTGTAGTGGAATATCCCGAGTTCCAAATTCAAAATGTGATGAAATTTCGCATCCTCCAATTCCTCCGGAAGTATCAACGCTCAAGAATGATGGGTTCTCCCATTCCAACGCAATGACCAAGAAGTCACCGCCGATGCCCCCTTCTGCCCATTTGCCAATACCTTCATTTGCATTACTTCCTTTCAATTTAAATGTGACTTCTTCTGTGATGTGAATAGTTTTAGATACAAGAGATAATTGTAGAAATCGACGATCCACTCCGCCATAAATTTCTATATTTTCGTCAACATAAATTGAAACCGCAATTATTGTAATGTACCGAGATGTTTCAGTTGAGTTGCATCTGAAGTTATTTGTTGCGGCTTTGGCTTCGGATATTCTAATTGTTTCTTCTACAATCAAAATGTCTTCTCCGGAGCAATAATTACTTTCGAAATTTACAACCTGTGGGCCTTGTTCTACTTGTTTTCGCTGAAGCCAATTCCTACAATAAATCGCGTTGGGTCCCGCATTTGGTAAATTGATATTGCAATCCGATTGTGCACCGCCTTCAGTGATACATGCCAGACTGCCATCTTTGATTTGACATTCGCTAGTGCATCTTCGACCAGAAATACTGTAAAGCCCAAGTCGGCTACCGCATGCCGCAAAATCCCATCCAGTTTCGTATTTGAATGACAGAACTATACATTGTCTATTTGCTGGGATTAGAATCAAACCTAAATACAGAAAACATTTAGTGACATGTATTTTGTAAATTATATATTTGTATCTCTCACTATTTGACAATGCATAGTTTATACATTTTTGTCAATCGTATGAAAAATAAAGCACTTTTATTTAAGTTAGCAATGTTGGTACTTGTATGACTTCAACAATGACTTTGTATTATTTACATTATTAATCATGGTGTAAAAATGGCACTATTCGAAGCCAATTTAAATTTGAACCAATAAAGTTTCACAATATGTTGCTCAAAGTGAATTATATTTTTCAATGAATATTTTATTTTTAAAAAAATTGTTAACTTTTGACGATAATACGTCGTTGTATAAATATTTTGGTCACGACGAAAAATTTATTATTTAAGTATTTGCTACCTGCGGTTGTTAGTTGGTAGAACTCTGAAGAATATGCCAAATGGTCTCCATGATATGAACAATGTGCTGTGCTGTCAAACATGTCCCATTCAACGTGACACCCCAGACTAGGAGACGACCCTCCATCATATTTTGGAACGCATTCCGTAAGACATTGTAATTTATCCTTCACAATATATCCACCAAATCTGTCCCCATAGTCCCGTTTCTCAAAGACGGCTGAACTGTCGACTTCATTCGGCGAGCATCGAACCTGAGAATGAAATTGATTTTTAAATTTGATAAGTACACGTTCTAAATAAATACAAAATTGTTTATTAATTAAACTCAATAACTAAGTCATGGAGCATATGCTTAAGTTCTCAAGTTTCATGATTTAAAACACGCTGAAATCGCCTTATATTCGGCACCTTAGTAACCGACATGTAGAGAGTATTTCAAGGTAGATGAAAGTTCAATTAATTTTAATTTAAAGCATAGTGAACGAACATAGTAGACTAAATTATGGCGCAAAAATTTGAATTTAAAATTATGTTGTCTATTTCCTTATAGTCAATTTGATGAACTTTTCATGATTAATTTATGATTATGGTACAAATAACAGAAAATAGACAAATATTTGCCGCATCTACAATTTTATACTTGTGGAAACTCACTTTTTGTAAATTTGAATTCAGGAATTTCAATATGATTTTGTATTAAACAAATTTAATACATTACTTTATGGTAAATTTGGATTATGAATAATCAACTATTTGTAAAAACCCTGAAATTTGTTTATTCAATCTTGTTGCAGCTTAAAAACCTACTCAAAACCTAACCAAATCTAAATCAGTGGTAAATACTTACAGTATTATTAAATACGTATTGCGCTAGTGTGGCTCGATTATTATCAGTGGAAAAATAAATTTGTTCCAGCCTTTGCTGGCAATGATCAGTTACATTATTAATTTACTGGTAGCAATTACTTTACTAAAATTCATTTCTACACTATATGATGATACTTACATGCTTATCTTTCGTGGTATTACAATAATGGAAACGGTCCGAACGATGAAAGAAATAGTATTTCTTTACACTACCATCCTTTGATTCGTCAATGGCGGTTTCGTAGGGACCAATCTCCATGTCCTTACTGGTCGCATACATGTTCAAATTACCGATATCAGTACATCCATTGAGACAAATTCCTTTGGTGGTTACTACCACAGTTTTTGTGAAGCCTGACACCTCCGTACTACAGAAGATCGCCAGATAGCAAAGTGCAAAATTTACTTTCGACATTTTTGACAGAATCAACATCCAAACTCGAAATGATTGCTTTCTCCGTCAGACATCAGCATCACCCCCTTTGAAAGTTGTGCTCTAGTTTTATTATTCAGTGTAATGGAACAATAGCAGTCTTCCGGGTTCCCATTTTATGCCTTATTAATTTGTACTCAGCAACAGAAACTTTCCATTGTTACAATAGAAATGAGGAAGGATTCGGGTGTACGGCATTTAGCTTAGCATGCATTCGAATTGACCCATTTCGGTTTTCAAAATTACAAATGATTTGGACAAAAGTTTACGGATGGATAATATTAAAACGATGCCGGATTGATAAATTAAAAAGATTACTTAAACTTCATAAGGAGAAATGCACGCACTGTTCTAGTAAATTGAAGCCTGTCATATCAGTAACAAATCAAAACTTTTATCCAGAAAAAAAAGCATTGTCAACATTTTACCAGGCAAAATAATTTGTTATGCAATGGCTGATTCTTAGCACCAGGACTTCTTCGGGGAATTGAATTAATGTGATTTAAAATATGCCTTCATATTGCAGGGCCGATTAATTTATAAATGAAATAGGCTGAATTTTAGTGCTTAGATGTCGTGTACGCGAGTAACATGTAATTTTTTTTTATTATTTAGCGCTTCCATTTTTTAAAGTAGCGTATGACCTACATTATGAGAACGATCTGTCTGTTTTCCCCTCCATGGACGCTATTAATCTCGAACGGGTTTTTGAAAATCATTTTGCGCATCATGCGAATTTCGAATGAGCTCATGTGCAAATATGGGTCATCGTCATAGTCTTTCCCTAAATTAGTCCGTAAAGCAGAAGAATCAATGTCACCCCGCTTTTCCCATGTATTCTATGAAACAAATAGCACTCACTGACGTAGATTGTCACTAAATCATTAGTTAACAATTGAATAAAACAAATTGTCGACACCGTTTTTCCAATAGAAATATAAAAAACGTCGTTGAATGGCGCTGTTTTTTATAAGTAATTAGAATTAACAATGGTAATTCTACAAAAAAAAAAAACGTGAAAGTAAAACAGCAGTTGTCATTTAGGTAAATACACAATAAGCTGTGAAAAAGTGAAAAAGCCGCGAAGAATAGCATAAATAAATCTTTTATAGGCAAGGAAAATAAGAGTGAAAAAGACAAAACCGCAAAGAAACATTGTTCGTGCCATCCATACTCAGAATTATTTTTTTTTTAGGTTTTTGTTTCCTAATTTTTTTCCATTCTCGACTTTGGTTTTCTCGTTTTTTTTTATTCTCGGTTTCGCTCCTTCTCAGTTTTGTATTCCTCGGTTAGATTTCTCGGTTTTGAAATGGAACAAATTTAGTGAGCAGTACATTTGGCTAATAAGAACTAATTACAAAATTAGGTGGTCTTAGTAAAGGAGCGTTATTTGACATTCCCGCAGATCGGATGGTCAACATGAAGGAGAGGGTAGGGATGTTGTATTTATAAGCCAATGCAAGAAGTGCCTCTAGAGTTTGTTGATTATTTTTGGGTTTTTTATTTTGCAAAATAAGATGCACACGAATTACGCAACACGCTTTCAAAAAAAATTGGAAGAGTCGGTGATGCATCCGCGTGTATTGTGAAAGTGAAAAAAGTAAAAATAAACCCCAAAATTTAACAAACAAAAACAAAGATTCAATTTCATTTGATATCGCGCTAACTTGTGATTTATAAAACAATTGATAATGCACCCAGAATAACTGGAACGGCGTTTAGTATATGAAAATCGGTTGAAAGCACAAAAAACTAATGTAATAAAGTCATTTTCAAAAGAATTAACTTTTGACATTTCACAGAACTCAAGAATGGAGAAACAAATTAAGATTATTCATCATTCCATTTTTTTTCAATTTGGCAGAAGATGATTTTCTTATTATAGTGCTATTTTTGCTTAGACCATTTAAATTTTCACAATAATTATTTTGATCGTATGAGGGCAGCATGATACTGTTGTCGTTAAAATTGATAAACTAACTTATAATAATTAAGCTGGCGGTGTTGGTCCCAACAGTGTTAAGGTAATCCTAAAGACTGCCCTCATTTGCATAAAGTCACCTGCGGATATCAGGCGAAAGCTATGGCCGTACCTCATGTCAGGTTGGTGTCCTCCTTTTGTGGACTAGGCCCATAAAACAGCGGAATGTGACGGATAGTCCGCTTCTATGCTAATGAGCTCCTTAGAACTACCAGATTGCTACCCTCTCCTTCATGTTGACCATCCGCTCTGCGAGAATGTCAAATAACGCTCCTTTACCTTTTACCTTTACTTATAATAATTAGAAACAATCTGAAGCGACTTGAAATACGTTGTATGTATGTATTGTCACGTCCAAGATGTCATCGACCCCTTGGACGAGACGTTGTAGGCTATTTAGTCCGTAGGCACATTATTCGCAGACATGTGTCTGGTTATTTGTAGTCCTTATCAGTTCTGTATTTAGAGGTCATTAGTCTCTGTTAGACGTTGTGTGGAGCACTGCCTATAAATAGGAGCGCTCGTGTAGTTAGTCGTAGTCGGCCAGTCAGTTGTGAGTCGACGTTTGTTCACTACTGTCACGTTTGCCTTAGTCTAGCCGACTGTCATTGACCTCTCGTGAAATTAGTTCACCGTCGTCCTTTGTTGTACAATTAAAGATTATTTATACCCTGATCGCTTTGGTCACTACCGTTGAGCTACACCCCCCCCATTGCCCATCCCATGAATCATCATGACTATGAATCATCCCATCGACTCCCAGTTGCCTTAACGGAGAGAGTTAGGATTCTCCCCAAGGAACTCCTTGGGGATACGCGTCCACTCTATCAATCCGCAAATGCAGATTTTCCAGATAAGCTAATAGTCGAGAAAATACTCCTTTCTGTGCTTTGAGTGCTTTCTGCTAGCTCTGGAGCGTGGACGCTTATGGCACTTTTTTATAGGGTGGATCAGGATTCGATCCCATGAAGCCAGTGGAAAGGAACAGACGTATTAACCAACTGGACCTCACGGCCCCTTTCAAATACGTTGGAAATAAAAATACTAGGTGTACTTAAAAATAATAATAATAACTCAAATTACACGCTGTTTACTTAGTTCAAATTATTTTTTGCAATAGTCTTAATTAATATAAATTTATTAAATAATTTAGTCTATATTTTAATTGAACTTATTTGTGTATTTAAACGACCTGTTTATTTATGACCAACCTCATTTTGTTAAACTGGTCTCTTCATAATATAAAAATTAATAATACGGAATTTCATATAGTGGTAGCAATAATTGTACTACAAAAGGGACAAAATCGAGTGCTTTGAATTGCATTAATTAGAAGTCTCTTCTTGAGTTTGAACCTTACATTTGAGTTTGGAGGCCAAAAGCCATTTGAAATTCGGAAGCCAAATCCCATTTTTTAACCTATTTTTTAAAACAAAGCTTCAGCTTGTTTTCGGGTCGTACTATTTATACAAAAAATTAAAAAGTTAACTCAAATACACGTTAAATGGTCTTTTTTTCACGTCTTTTTACTTTTTTTTTTATAATAGAACTCGTTCTCCTGTCCTTGAACGCTCTTTTTTGGCTAGCCGTTTGATAAATTCAATAAAGTTCTTGAAAACCCCCAAATGCTTAAATGGTGAACGTAAGTTCTAATTTTTGTATTAATTACTGTATAGATTTTCTTGCTATTTCCTTCTCAATGTTTCGGTCGACACGAAAATCTTCTACAAAATTCAAGAGTTACGTTACGTTAAAAGAAATTTACAATTAAGACATTACGGTCTATAAAGTTCGAAACTGATACGAAGATTGTGCAGCGTAGTTCGTGTCTCATACTGATTTTTCAAAAATTCGACTTTGGCAAAAGACAAAAAGTTATAGAGGCACTCCTTGCAGTGGCTCCTTTTAGTTGAGGACTACTTTAGTTGGAAAACCCAGCATAACTGAATAGTTTAATATCCTCCCATGACGAGGATTTACTAAACACTTTGTCAAACGTACAAGTTTTAGAACTAACAACTCGTTTTAAAATATAGTTTGGGGCTTTCAAAAAAATACTGGAAAAATATGGGTACGTAAACCAATAAGCAAATTTTAACGAACGTCTCACGAAGTGCCTTTTCTTATATTGCTAATATTAAACAAAAACGGAAGTAAACGAGAAGTGCTGAACTCTAAACCCGCATAAACAGTTGCGGAACAAAACGGAACGTGACGGCCAGTATCCAATCAGCTGCTAGAAATTTAGTTGATAAAGTTGTCGTTAAACTTAATTAGTCAGCATAAATATGTGAAACACAATTTACAAAGATACGTTCAACCCTCGCAAGCCGGGTGGTTAGAACCTTGAGCTCTAGCCATGGACGGACACGGGTTCGAGTCCCAGTGACGCCAATATGGAAGTGGTTTTTGCCGAAAGGTTTCCCACTTCCCTTGCACGAATGGGGTATTGGAGGTGAGGTAGGGGAGTTGGGGTGCGTGTGTGACCTGGGGTTGCAGTTGCGGATGGTGGGGGTTGCGGGGGTTTGTATGCGTAAGACGGTGTTCCTATCTCTTGCCAAAGGCGGAGTAGTGGTAGGGTCCTAGCCCGTTTGACATCTAGCAGAAAGCCTTTTTGTTCCACTCCTATAGGCTGCTTACCAACCCCACGATCCACAGCCACCTGCCTCCCCACCATGACCGGAACCCACCACCAACCAATCCTCCCTACTTGTTGACGAACCCTTAGTGGAAATGTCAAAGAACAAAAAAATTACAAAGATGAATTTTTAATTTTTTTTTGTTCTTTGACATTTCCACTAAGGGTTCGTCAACATGTGTGGGTACTGTGGGTTCCGGTCATGGTGGGG
>JAQFYP010001086.1:0-17351 GCA_034694865.1 Bilobella braunerae | reverse complement strand
TCTTGCTTTCTCCACCGGAAGTTACTTGCATGTAACCGCTTCGAATTCTGAATCTTGTGTCCGCTTTTTCTGCTTTCCTTGAGCTTTCCAAAACCTCTGAGTTTTCCTTCCCTGGATCTCTCTAAAGCTCCACTTGCTGACTACAAAAAGGTTTGTTTCATTTGGAACGACCCAATTCTGAAACGTTTTAATACTATTTAGAAAGATGTTGGCGGTGTTTTTTCTAGTGGTTAGAACGTATGTTTCTCCCCACTAGCCAACATGAGAACAGGGGTTCAAATCCCCCAATCAGCCACAGCAAAAGTCTTAGCTGGTGACGGATAGTCTGTTGTGCCCCCTTGATGACAACATATATGCTAATTAACTTTTAATTCTTACCACATCCCTACCCTTCTTTTGATGTTGACCATCCGCTCTGCAGGAAAGTCAAATAACGCTCCTTTACCTTTTTTTATTATCTGGACAGTAAGTTTGTCCAAATGTTATGACTAATAAGCTAAGACTAGTTTTTTAGCACCAACTTTTTATTTAACAGTTCTAAATTTGTCTCAATTACTAAACCAATACTTGAGGCAATAATGATTGCCCATGGATGACGTTCACGACATACTGCTTCTTATTATAGCGAGCCTTGATGACCAACTCAATGTAAACAAAAGTAATTTAGAAAAACATAAAATACACTTCTAATGATTTCCATTGGGAAAAAATAATGCTATAAAGCGCGATAAAAACTTGCATAAACTTGACGTATCCAAGCTTCAGCAATACTTGCAGTTAATTCTCCAATATTTTGTACTATAAAATAAGTAGAAAGGCTTCTGCTTATGATCATCACTTACTAAAAGGTAAATTCAAAAACCTTAAGGAGTTTAAATTTTTGGCAAAAATGAGAAATAGTATTTTCCAATCTGTGGCCAAATGTTGCATACTTCTAGGCCTTGTAAACTTCTCGTACGGAAAATGGGAAACTGCGGTAAGCATTTCACAAAATATGAGTTCAAAATTTGACTCAAGAAATTCAAAACTTTTATATTTACATTTTGGAGTTGTATTTGAGTATTTCATTTATAACAGGATTTGAAGAAAGTCAAGTCAATCCTGGTTTATAAGAAAAATATAAGTCCTGCGAAAAGAGTGTGTATTTTGGGGGCTGCCGATTTTACCATTGTAACTACAGAGTAAGACAAAACATGATTAACAAAACTTTAGTTTCCAATCTAGCCAGCATAATCAAAAAGAATTTCTGTACTGCTTGTAGTGTCCCCGATCAAATTCACGGTTACATGGTATCCAAGGACGACTTTGAAAAGAAGTTAAAATTGGGCAGCTCAATCAACTATGAAGATTATACGTACAGTGTTCACTACGGCACGGAAAATGCAAATGAAATTGATGACCTATGCATCTCACCTACATTTACATCGGTGCTTGCTTTTCGGCTTGTAAACCCGGTAAGCCAATTTCTTCCAAAACATTACAGTTATGATATCATTGTATACAGTGTTACATTGCTAACCGCAAAAAAGTACATTTGAAGGACTATGAGTCTCTAAATATAACTGACCTAAGACATTTTTTAAACAATTTCAAATTATAACTTGAAATCCGCAGGCAGGAATGTCTGCAGAAAGTAAAAAAAATGTTGAGTTCAGTGACAGTGTAAATAATGCAACAACAACAGTGGATGGCTACTTTGTTCAAAGGATGTAAGTGAAAATATCTCAAATTTACTGTTTTATTTGACTACAAAACGCATAATAATTTTAACTTTTTTATTAAAATTTGTAATACTTGTAAAGGTATGCAGGAATGACTTTTCTCACTCTACTCGTACCCACTGACAGCTTGAAATCAAAAAATTTCACCTATAGGAAGGGTGTTAGTGCAAGTTTAGGTGGAACGACTTTACCAATTTTGAGCGCAGATGAAAATGCTAAATTTGGGACGACCAGACAAGATGCGAATAACGAGCAACAGTATATGGATGCGATGTCGTTTATAGTATTGACCCCAACAGTGAATCCACCAGTTGACCCTCCCCAATAATTGACAGAGTCTTTTTTTTCACAAAGCTGTCAATAACTGGTTGAAAATAAAGCTTTGGGTGTCATTCAACGAAAAATTTGTTTTACTTCTCATTCTGTTTGTTGATATTTGTCTAATCGGTGAAGATCGTGTTTCTTGCTGAATATGTTTTAAGTTCCCAATTCACTAAAGCATAGGCTGTTATGCAGAATGTCTATAAAACTATTTTTTGATCTTATTGACCACGGTCTTAAGAACATTTTCTATATTTTTTGTCCAAAGTAATCCCCCACGAATAAGGCCAGATAAGTTTTACAGTTCTTGAACATTATATACCCAGAGATAAAATTCTTAGTCAAACACATAAAAACTTGACAAAAATACTGTTTTATCATACACTTAGAGAAAATCTTAAACATAGAAGAAAAAAATTATAAAAAAAATAATTTTAATTTAAAATTACAAATTAAAGTGGCTTGATTAGTTTTCCTGTGTATATTAAGCAAATACATTTTATGATTTCATGTTGGTGTCCTCCCTTTGTGCACTACGCCAGTAAAACAGCGAAATGTTACGGATAACCTGTGGATGACAAAACGTATGCTAATGAGGTCTTTCCCGACAAACCCTCCTTTACCCTCTTCTTTAAATGTTGACCATCCGCTTTGCGGGAATTTCAATTAACGCTTCTCTACTGACTAATTATAATTCTTCTCGGTATTGTACAGTTTACAGTAATTTTTCGGTACACGCTAAAGCAAACAAATTCAAGCGTCTGTAAATTTTTTCTGCTCATTATTTATTTTCCAAAAATATAAAAACTATTTGACATACAAAAACTATACATTTATTATACAATCTGCCTAACGAGCCTAGACCCAATTTAAAATACAAAAAACAAGGGAGTTTATTAAAAGTTAGCATAACAAGAAGAGACGTCAAATTGGAAAATTTGACGAAGATATTATGATTTTTTTTTAGGTAAGTTTCGAGTTCGACATTACTGTTTGCTACGAAGTATGCAACAAAATTGATGAAATTTTTTCTCCAGGGCTGAGCAACGTCGTCTAAATAAAGACGTTTGTAAAATAACTTTAAGAAGTTTGCATTCCCGGACACAAAGTACATTGTCTCATATTATGAGATTATTTGAGAATTGCAACAATGCTTTAGGACGAAAACACTTGGTAAATTGAGCGGCACGCAATTCTGGAAAAACTTTCGTCAAAACTGATAAATGTGTATGGCTGCCAACCTCATACGTTTAGGTTTTGTTATAGGTTAGCCTAATGTTTGTCTAAGCGAGCTCAAGGCTTTAATATTTCCCGGACATGACTGGTCAATGCTTAAGTTATTGCCTTTCTTGCTATAAATTGAATTAATAGTACCCAGTTTAGCAAAAAAAACTATTAAAACAGACTGTATTTGCATACGCTGTTCAAAACTAAGATTCGATGGGTATAGTACAAACAATATATTAAACCAATTTTTTTTAATTATTTTTGTACGCAACTATTGAATAAATTAGTTTTCGAAATTAGCTTTAATTGAACTCTTCCAAATTTTTTATCCTCTTAAATTCCCATCAAAACTTATCCCAACCTAAGCCTGACTGCAATAACCGCTCGTTCAAAATTAGTAAACACAGTACCTTCAATTGCAAGCTCATATCGGCATAGAAAATATTAGGCTATTAGGTTTAACAGAGTAGCGACAATTTACGTAACTGAGTTACTAAACAAAATTTAAATGCCTAGTAGTAGTTGCAAAGTGGCAAATTTGCCCCAATACTACAGATGTACTATAAAATGAGAAGTAAGTGCCTGGTGTCAATCTAGTAAATTTTCAGGCAATTTTTTGAAATTTACAGGCTTAGGTGAAAAATGTCAAAACGTTTGTTTCCGAACGAGTCTGCATTGCTCGTACTGATATTCTTTGCGAATGTATCTCTAGCCATATGGACTCAAGAAGTAAGAATTCTTGCTTCAATGTTGGGTATACTTTAATTTGCAATTCATTTTTAATCATTAGGATTTAGGCAAAATGGTGAGTATTCGGGTGGTTAGGAGGCAGGAAAATAGCAATGGTCACACGGAAAAGGCAGTTTTCAGTATAAAGCACAATACAATCAGAGATTTGACAACTAACAACGAGTAATTTTTTTTTGGTATACTGCAAAAATATACCAATATGATGTTATTATTAAAAATTTGTTTGCTTTCAGTTCAAAAAACACAACCTTTGGTTTTGCAATTTCAAAATATGCAATTGAAAAGAGTACCCACAATGAAGATAGTAAGCTACAATATTACTTCTTAAAGTACTACATACGCTACACTAAAGACAACGCAAAAAAACACGCCGACTTTGATTTTGTGCCACGATTTACTGAAGTGTACATGTACGGACTGTCTAACGAAGTAAGTTGCTATTACAAATTTAAATTTGTTTGCAAAGTACTGTTGTTGTTGTTACTAAAAGTTGTTTGACAATGTATTAGCTGAATTTTTATTATTTCCAACTTAGCAAGCACAGAGCATTGCCAAAACAGAGAAGGTACATATTGCAGTACAGTACTTGTATAGAGATACTTGGAAAGAAGTGGATTGTTGCCTTGTGTACACAGCGTAAGCCTCAGCATAAATCAAAGTTAATTTTTAATAGCAGTGTCATTTAAATAAAAACATTCAATGTTAAATTCAGCAAATAAGTAATGTTCAACCTCGACGAACATACCATGTAGAATGTATTGTTGGTTGGAGACAATTTTCGTTGATTTTAGGGTACACGCGTACATTCCAAATAATCAGCGCACCACAAATTCTCGGCTTGACGGTGATACATATTAATTATAGTACTATAAGTTGTTATTCAAAAAGATGTTTTCATCTGTAGATGTGTGGAGGTGCCATTCCACTGATTAATACACAAACAAATGGTGGCATCTAAATATAAAATAATACCAATCCGGGCTTTTGCGTATTGAAATTGTTAAAACACACAGGCGAAACATATTTCTGGTCTTCGCTAATTAATTTTATTTTTTTACTTAGCCAAAACGCGGCTAAAGTGCCAGTATTACTAGTTCGTGTGGAGGATGTGCGGTTAACGGGAATCTTGAAAAAAAGGAACAAAAGCAGTTTGATTTTGGCATATATTGATGGTGAACCTTTACCTTACTATGGCGACGAGGAGGCTATTGATGCATTTAAGCAACAAAAAATCCAGAAAAGAGAGGAAAGGCAATGGGAAATTGACATTTTGGATACGATGGCACACGTCATATTGACGCCCACGGTGGACCCACCAAAAAAAAGTATTTTTTGAGTATATGAAACCCAAAAATTTAAAATAAAAATTTTAAACTTTAAAGCAATGTATGTAGTAGGCCGGAAAATCTGACCTGCTTTTCATTTTAGCATTGTTTAAGTCTTTATAAAAACAACTAATTTGAGTTAAATAGAAAAATTATTCTTATTGGGTCGGTTCGGTTCATTCTAGTGCGTAAAAGCTTCTGCCTCTTTTCACTTCCCAGCATGATAACATGAGTTTGAATCTCCAATCAGCCTCAAAAAGGTTTTGCCATTGGTTTCCCTTTAAGGAGTTGCCAGTGTTTGTTCGTGTTTGCATGATTAGGTAGCACAATCAGAAGATATGAAAATAATTCAATGAAGTTTTCAAGCTACCTACTCCCTGACATGATGACAAGCCGCTCAGCGGGAATGTCAGAAGACATTACTATTGGTGGTCCCCTGCGCGTCTATTAGGGAAAGCGCTTATCAATGTGTAAACAGTTTTGTTGCAATTACGATTACGAACTATTTCAAATTTTCAAGTTTCTTTTTAAACTATTACTAAAATCGGCTGGATTTCTTACTTTACTTACAAAAACCGAAACCCGAAGTTCTCTAACAATAAGTAGTAAAAATAAACCATAAATATTTTTAAAAACCTAAACCTTATATATTTAAACTAAATTTGAAAGACTAGAGAAAAGATGATTTTACATAAAACTGACATCAAGGCTTCCCAAAAGTTATGAGCATTGTTTTTTATTTTGTTCGGCCATTATTATTCTGTAGTCATTGACTCCTTTGGTTTTGGCAATGGTCGTGCCAGTGCAGACAATACTGGCCTCAATCGCCGCTTCTACCATCACCACTGGCGTGTCTGTAAAACTATTCCTAAAACGTACAATTAAAGCAATTACAAAATAGTTAATTAGTGTTTTTAATTACAAACTAGTTGCACAAGCTAGTCCTCCTACGGTAAACACATGCATGCATTCAATTCTCAAAATCAAAATTATATTCATAGCATTGCTATGACACTGCCAAAATTCAAGGGCAAATAATCTAATTACAACAAAACTCAAAACTCACCGCCTGCAACTTTTCTGTCAGTGTTGTAGCAAAAGTTAATCAAACAACAAAAAAATAATGTTGGATTTATTTCAAAGACACTTCGTTGAGTTTAAGTGTTACCAATTTTTTACTTGTGTAATTTGTTGTAGTAATTTGCGATGCCGATTTATGCAATGTGATTTTCAAAATAGTTCACCCAAAACTAATTTTATTATAAGAAATTTTTCTAATTTGCGACATCGGTATTTATGCAAATATACTGTAAGTAGAGTCTTTAAATTATTAAAAACTGACAATTAAAATTACAGGTCTAGAAACTTGACGGGTCTCTTAAGTACCTTGTCTATAGACGTACTTGTATAGTCTAGTTCTCAAATTTATGGCAAATAATTATTTGAAAGACGAAAAAATAAAACCAAATGTTACACTCAAACTCGCAGTCATGTACCAAGTCGCATAGACATTTTCCCCTCTACTATTACTTACATGGTAAGCTTTTAGTCTAATTGGTAAATTTAACTTATACTCTTGCTTTCATGTTGATCTGGGCGTACCTTATATCAAATAAAATGAGTGATTGACTCCACTATCGTTTACAACCGATGTCATGTAAAATAAGCCATTATTTTTGTGCAATTTTATATCACTCAGCGACTCATCAATAGCGGGTAAACAAAATTACGTAAAAAATTTTTACATTACTTACCCATCGGCAAATCGTAAATTACCCGGAAATGCTTCAACAGGAACTAGGACACCGGCACCACTGGTAAAATAAACGTTTGTTATCTTTTCATTAGTTTTTAGTTCATTCTACAAAAATGTAAGCAATAAATTGCCTTGCAAAAAATAGCAGAAGTGGTTTTACATTCCGTTTTTCAATATACATTGAACAACCTCTGTCAAGCTGCTGTATAATGCTGTAAAATGGATACCGAGGGGCGAAAAACGTGGATGGAGATTGGATTATTGTGCATGAGAACCTCCATACTGCTCAAATAGTCGGGCAAATTGTACGAGAATAATGCGTGGTACTTGTGATCCTCGATTACAGCTGACATGCTATGAGCAATTAGTGCGTTTGTCAGCGAATTTAAAGCCAAAGCTAAGCCGCTAAGGTCATTTCTAACACAAGAATTTTTTTGTGAATATAATCTTTTAAAAATATATCCATTCAAAATAATATTTGTGATCAACAACAACTTGACTGCAGTTACCTTGACTCACAATACAAAACCAAGTAGCGGCTGCCTCGAGGAAACGAAAATATAAGTTGCCCGGTGCTCTCATCAAACACAGCCAGGTGTTGAAAATTCTGAAATTGAATTAGACTTGAAAATAAAATTGGCGAAAACAATTTTTATTTACAAAATTTGAGTTGTAGAAACACTTCATTGCAGTTGAAAAGCTTGGTATGACAAGTGCTGCCAAAGAGGCGGTTAGAAAGACATTTAGCAACATTACGCTGGTTATTGTTTGGAAAGAGGTGATTTGTTTTTAAATTTTGAAAATTTAACTTTTAGAAGTTAAAATTAATTTTAAAACGTGGTCTTTTTGGTTCACATTTGCTGTCATCAAAATTTTAAACGCTTTAAAAAAAATTTAATAACAAATGGATAAATAAATAAACAAATGAACAAAATAAATAACATGTTTATGCACTTTACGGAGCATATGGGCATTTGCAAGGTCAGAGGCAAGGTGATTGCTTAAGGACAAAGCCAACACTGAAGACTTTTAGTTGATCGGGGGATTTTAACCCCCGTTCTCATGCTGGCTAGTGGAGAAAGACTGAGGCTCCTAACAACTAGGCCAAATTTATAAGCCATTTTAGCCGTTTCAAGTCTTTCTCTCAAGTCTCTCAGATCATTAAACTTTAATTCTAAACCAATTTTTGTGTAAAGAATATGCAGCAGTAAGGAGCAAATACTACCTAGATAAGTCAGAAATAAAACAAAATATCAATACCAATAAAATACCAATACCAACACCCTAAAATATCAGACCGTTTAGGTTTTCGACGAATTACTTATACTCTGCAAATGAAGTTTGGGTAAAAACCAACAATACGGCTTTTTCTTTTGTAATACTTCCTAAATTTATATTTAATTCTTAATCATGGCAGGTATAGCGGTTTTAAAAAGATTTGTAAGATCTCAACTAGCCAGCACGATATTCTGGGTGGGAAGCCTCCCGTTCGCCGTAAGTGTCTTGTAACTATTCTTTCTTTTAAGGGATTGCGTTTTCTCTGACCTTGTGTATGTCCGTATTTTCGTGGGTAGGCTACACAATTAAGAGATACGAAAATGATGTAAAAGGTTTTTTTTTATAGCATTGGGATAATTGAGAAGACTACTCTCATGTGCATACATGTATGCTAATGAGTCTTCCTTCTATATTTCTACCTTTCCCTTATATTTTGTACCTCAAAAACCTAGTTCAAAATTGGGATATCAGATGTAAAATTAGTAGGAAAGGTCACTGTTTCTAAAATAGAAGATATCAATACCTATATAATGTTAATGATTAATGTAAACTGCATTCACAATATTTGTCTTGTAATGAATGTATAAGTTGAAAAATGCGAGGTATGGAATTTGTCGACGAAAATTAATTGTTTTTCGAACATTCGCCGCCACTGTAACCCAGATTTTGTTTTTCTACTTTTTTAATCATTTGTATGAAAAATTTAGTGCTCTAGCACTATACTGACAGGTATTGGTGGTATTCAATCAGGCCATTCTTCACTTCAACTCTCGTTTTTGTATTCCATATAGAAAAGTTTAACATACAATTGGAAGCAGTAATTGCATTACCTGGTTTATTGGTGAAAGATTAAAGAAGGCTAAAAAAACATGTTAGGCTTGGCGGCTGAAAAGCGGATGGTTAGCGTGGAAGTGCACGGAAATTCTAAAAACCGTGAGACATTGCTAATTTAAAGTTTGTTATTCCATTCTTACAAATATACAAACAAGTGAGAGAGCGGGAATATTTGTAACCTATACGCCATTATTCATTATTTTGGCTAATATGCGATGAAGGAATTCAGAAGAATTCAGAATTCTAGAATTCAAACACACAAATGCTGAAAAGTGTAGTAGAGTGAAGTGTTGTATTGAAGGGTTTAGGTTACACTTCTTTAAATTTTTAAGCTTTTTAGCCTACGTTCTTGGAGTGAATATAATAAAAAATCTGTAAAATTAAAACCACCCTACATAGTGTTTTAGTAAATTTAGGTTTAATAGAAAAATGATGAATAAATAATAAGATAAAGTTAAAGGGGCATTATTTGACATTCCCGAAGAGCGGATGGTAAACATGAAAGGAAGGTAAGGGATGTGGTAAGGATAAGAAGCTCATTAGCATAGACGTTGTCATCAAGCAGGCACAACAGACTATCCGTAACATTCCGCTGTTTTACGGGCCTAGTCCACAAAAGGAGAACACCAAAGTGAAATCAGGTACGGCCGTAGCTTTCACCTGATAACCGCAGGTGACTCTATGCAAATGAGGACAGTCTTTAGGATTCCCTTAACATTGTTGGGAAACCTTAGCAGGTAATTTCTGTATCCTCTGTCTGTGTATGCCTAGTTCACGGAGATACGGGCATACACAAGGTCGTTAATTTTTTTAAGGGGAAAACTAACAGCAAAGAATTTTTTGTGGCTGATGGGAGGTTTTGAACCCCCGTTTTCTTGCTGGCTAATAAAGTGAAACAGACGTTCTAACCACTAGAAAAACACTGCCAACTGATGGACATGACAACCACCTACTCTCAAGCATTAAACTCCTTTTGCATGAGGTGGCTTCGAAGTACTATGTAGCGCTTTCGAGCCAATTTTAACGTGTTGCATCAATCAATTATTTTGTTTTTGCTTTGTCAACAAAGTAACCTTAAAGATTACAATGCTCTAATAACAAATATCCTTTTCAATGTAGGAATGAACCTAATTAGCTTCATAACGTCGGTAACCTTGTTGATTGTTGGTGATTAGGCACCATCAAGTCACCATCTGACCCTTTGCTTTTAGCCTGTAACAACAAGTGTTGAAAAACAGAGTATAAGCTCAAAATATGCGTTATGTTCGTATAGGGTCACTATTTCCAAAGAGAAAAGCAAGGAAACGTATCTAATGTTAACATGATGTATAGAAAGTGCTTGCAAATTTTTTATTGTTTGCGTCGATGCAAATTAGTTTCTGAAAATTGTGCGATACGACATTTCTTGCGGACATTTTTTGTATAACTGTCGTTGCCACAGTAAACTAATTCAGTTTTTTAAGCCTACCGTTTTAATCAATTGCGTTAAAAATATTATTGTTTAATCTTATTTTCAAACTGATGGCGAAGGATTGTGAGCCGCGCAAAAGCGATTCTTCAATTTAATTTGTAAAGAAGAATATCCAACTGTGAAAATCACACTTGCCAACGATGTTTGTTGGAAGTGAGTTATTCTCGGCTAAACAGTGATTAAGAAATTTTTAAAATAATATACGATAATAATAAATGATAAACTAAAGTAAAAAATTTAAACTTGAAATACATTTTATGAAAACTACGATTTTGAAACGCAACTCCGAGAAATTGCTGTCTTACAACTTGGTTTGTTCAATCGGGCGAAACTCCGATTGTACCGCATGCAATTCTCTGTCTGGAGCTCCCAGTATTATTTAGGCAATCGTCTTCATGCATATGTATAACAATGAATCTTCCCAATACAAAATTTCGTCCCTCATCAATCGTAATCAAAGTCGACGTAATGGAAACAATAGCAACGCCATTAGAATCAGTTTCAATGTTTCCAAGGTCTCCAGCGTGACGATCTTTGTTGGGTGGGCAGCCTGGTGTTCCTTCTATATAGCAAATGTTACACGTTATTTATTGTATACACACATGTGATTTCTACGATTTTAAACACTAAACTCGAAGAACGGCGTTTCATATTTTGATTATTTGCTCAAAACACTACTTTGTTTATAAATCGTAAAAGCAAAAGTAGTCATCAAATAAAAATAAAAAAATCAATTTGGGTGGATCATGTCTACTCTAGTTTGCGCCGTATACACAACATTAATACAAACTAAAATAATGGATTATGGTCTATTTAGTAGATCCTTCTTCAAAAATAAAGCTAGATAAACTAAAGTTTAAAAAATAATTTAAAAGTAAAACTAATTTCTAGGGCTTAAAACCATTTAAAAACATATAGAAGTAACTTGCGTTGTAAGGATTAAAGTCTGGTCCATTCGAATTGCACGAATAGTTCTTGGGATCTATGAAGTCCCCATACGTATGAATATTATAACCGAGTCTTGCGTTTTTAGGCAAATGTTTTAATACTCCTGAAATGTGTACTCCGCCACTGGTTGCGCGGCGCAAATTTAGATTCCCTAAAAATAAACACCCGAATCCAACGGAAAATATGCTTACAACGGCAGTTCTGTCTTCCTTCACAGACCTCTGTAATTTCGGTAGTTCGCTTTTTGTTAAACTAATTAAAATGTTAATTAAGTAGTGCTAATGGGTAATGGAACTTAAGGTAATAGTCAACCTTGTACAATATTTCTATTTGATTTTTACCAAATTGTTTTTAACTGTAAAGTTGTGTGAAAGTGGTTCTTCAACAGCACATTTATATTTGAAGCATGCGTTCAACACCAGCAAACTGAAGACAAAATTATCATCAGTACATTAATTACAATATATATAACATAATATCCTTACCACATTATCTAACTAGTGAATAAATTTAACTACCACCTGATTGGTCTATATAAGTATTTTTATCAATAAAACTCGGAATCATAATTAGAATTACATAGAAATCAATAAAAAATCCTAGTAAGTTCGTCCAGCACATTTTCTACTTAGCAAGTAAGATGGTTGGCTTTGTTCTAAAGTAGATGCACATCAGATTCTGTTATTCATTTACATATTTTTGTAGAGAGCAATACAAAATTATTAGGAAATAAAATTTTCAAGTCACTGGTTTTTTAACATATTATTGTTTTTTACTTGACATGTTTGTTAGCATAGAAAATATTTGCTTACGTAAATAGACGCCCAAATACACACATGCTGTTATGCGCGCGTTTTTGTTCGAGAAAATTTTGAAGAGGGACTGAAATCAGCTAAAAAACTTTAATGGATACACGTGACTTAACCTGATTTGAACTCAACCTCAACAGGATGACACCTTTTCATCAAAAAAAATTCAGAACAATGCCTATGCCACAAATTATTCGATGCTAATCAAGGGAAAAGTTCCTGTTTCATTTCTCTAACCAAGAGCTTCTTCAATCTCTTAACAAAATTATAAGCCACATAGCTCTTTAAATAGATAATTGTATTTAACATTAAGCGTACACATTTACTTATTAGAAATATAAAATACTAATTTAGAATTAAGTACATACTAAAGGTGTGCGAGTACTCGTAAAGAATAGAACTCTTCCTTGCTCCTTACCATTATGAAATTGTAAAATTATGCTGCCTTTAAGTATACAGAATCTAGCACATTCGCATTCCTTATGTTTGACTTAAAATTGTGATGATTGTTTATCAAAATCAATTTGTCAAGTTTAGGTAACATTGCATTAAGTGGAAAAGTAAAAACGATTACTTTTTTGCAACTGCTCGGAATTTATATGAACGTTCTCAGGATTGCTGATTAAGAGACAAATGCAAGGAGACTAATCACTTAGCACAATGACAAATTTTTCCAAATCTAAAGTTTTAATTTTTCATTAAAAATTTTCATAATTTTTTTTTAATGCAGAGATTTCTTTGAAATGTAACGTTAATTCCTCCCATAGATTAATAAAGCTTATTTGATCAGCTAATTGGAAACAAGTAATGAAATCTAAAATAGCCTTAAATAAACCGTGGTAAAACAGTCAACCAGTAACGGAAGTAGGAAAGTTAGAGTTAGAAAAATATGAAAATCAATAAATTAGAAAAAAAAGTCCCGGTTTTCGGAGATCAATGGGTCATTTTTGGGTGAAATGGGGCTCTGAGTTTATCGGGACCATCATAACTTTTCTTTTCATGCAAAAGTAGGGTTTGACCTTGCAAGGTCATTTTGAGGTCAAGGGGTCAATTCCTGGTCAAGGGGGGTTGGGGTCATTTACAACATGATAACTTTTTGTTTCATGCTAAAGTATGGTTTGACCTTGAAAGGTCATTTTGAGGTCAAGGGGTTATTTTGGGGGTCAATGGGGGGCCACAGAGAAAAGTGCCCAATGCAAATGTTGTTTCCCTTTAGAAGAGGAACAACTTTTGTATGGGTTATTTTCCATGTTGTCATAGAATGATATCCTTGACCTTGACCTTTGACCCCCAAGGGGTTCACTTCCGGTCAAACTAAAACAAAGTTGAACTGGGCCGGAACTCAAGGAACCCATATCTAAAAACAGATTTAAGTTATGTTTAGTAGTTCCTGAGATAATCCCGCTTATCAGACAGACAGACAGACAGACGGACAGAAATGACGAAAACATAAGTAGCTTTCGCTTCGCTTCCGCTACTAATAAATGTCATTACAATTGCACTTAACAGGTAAAAGGATCTTAACTCCCAAACGAGTTAACCTTTTTCAATTACAAAGCTCGCGTCATGATTGTATTAAGATAAATTTACTCAAATAAATAATTACCCTTATAAAACTGACAACAATTTGTGTCAGAGCCTATGCAAATTTATTTTCAAAATTAATTATGGAAAAATACATAATTTATATAATCATAACAACGATTTTGCTTGTTTGTTTCGCAATAACACGCTTTTACATTATTGTTCAAACCCTTATGCGCACTCAAACTCACCCCAACCCAAAATTTCCTCTTTTTTTTTTACATCTGCATGTAAAAAAAGTTAATAGTAAACAGTAGTAGAATTTGTTGGAATCAGTGACCCGTGCAATACGCCACTTGGTTGTGTTCATTTGCAACGGTTTATTGAAACCTCGAATTTCTTGAAATTAGATTGCTATATTTTTTGAAAATTTTTCAAAATCATAATTAATAATTACAATCACAGTCATCGATAATCATAGTTATTTTGCTCAACACAAATTCACAACGTACCAACTCACCTTAATGCAAAATATTTAGAATTTTGAATCTTGAACTAAATTTATTTCAACAAAAACCTTTAATTAAATCATATTTGCTTTTATTTTCGGGCGTTGATTGAAATCAAAGCTGAATAAGCAGATAGTCGACCATGCAGTGTAATTATGTATTTTTTGCAAAAAAAAATCAAAAAAGACTTAAGCACAAAATTTCAATATGTTTACCGAGTCTCTTGCGCCCATGTAGATGTATTTTGCCACTTCATCATTGGTAGCAGAAGGATCGGAACTGAAAATCAAGGCAGCAACACCAACAACATGCGGCACCGCCATGCCAGCTCCAGTAACCGTACAGTATAAATTTGTTCCATTTGTACACGACTATCGTATAGCTACACCAGGGGCGACAATGTTTACAAAAACGATATGTAAGAAGTATTACGTGATGCCAAAAAAAGAATTCTTGGGAATTGGTAATAATATAGTAAGTAAGAACTATCACTAAATTTTAATCACTTGGTTTGCAGCAATTCACAGCAATAACTTACAGCCTTTACTTGGTTTAATTACGCCAAACCGGAGATAGACCTAGACTGCTAGAGTTTGCTAGCTCATCATTGACGTCTGTTGCCCCAACTGTAATTAATTTTGGGTGACCAGAGTCTCCAGGGTACACTACAGTACCACATTTTGGTCCATCGTTTGAAGCAACAAAGATTGACACAATGCCTGCAGCATCACAAGCATCGAAAACTGGGTCAAAAAATGGGTTACCACCATGTCCCCTAAAATTTAAAATTTTGCCATATTTTACCAGTATGTCATAAAATCTTTTTTGAGAATTTTAAAATTGTTTCAATAATTGAAATAATTTAACTTTACTTTTTACCATGTTCCAATTAGAGTAGTTCGAAAATAAAATAAAATTTAGGCGGTTATCCAAATAAAGGGAAGGGTCTGGGGTCACCACGAGTTGTTAAAATCATCATAAATAACCTTTCTTGTTTTGCGAAACTAACAAATATTTGAAAAATCGGATTTTGTTTTGTTCAAGTGGTCATTAAGGGGGTCATCCAAATAAAGATTAAGGGTCTGGGGTATCTGTGATTCTTGAAACCATAACAACTTTACGTTTTGTGGAAAACTGACAAGACCCCGAAAAATCAGATTTTTCATCAGTTTTGGGGGTCTTCCAAATAAATAATAAATAACTTCCACTTTGGTGCTTAAAACCATCATAAATTTGCATTTCATGCAACACCAGAGAAAATAAAAAAAAAATCCGATTTTTTCGAAGTTGGGGTCATAAAGGCGGTTGTCGAAATAAGTCAAACCCCTATGGCCCATCTTCAAATTTGGCCTCCCTCTTGACCCCTACTACATATAGCTGCAGATTTGAAACAAAAATGTCAACGCGTTAGAGAGTTATGACGCAACCAGAGAGACGGACGGACAATACATTCACATAGATTTGCTAATACGCTACTTAATAATAATTATTTCTATTATATAGAAATAAGTGATAAAGAAAAAGAAGGAGCGATATCCTAAATTAGCTTATTCAGTCGACAGTAAGTGATTTGTAAGTTGTGACGAAGAGAGAAGGCTTTTGGAGGTTAATTTGGTTTAATATTGGTATTCGGTTTGAGCGTTGTACTGCGGCGCTTCAGGATTTCAAGATTGGACCCAGAAGCTTGAGGAGCGATTAGATTGCCCTGTTGGGCCAATGTCAACACTAAATACAATCAATTAACTGTCCAGCATTCTACTCGTTTTGTGTTACATGGTTTAGAAGCAGTATGTAGAGTTGCACTTTCTAGCCAATTTTAAAATATCCCCTCAATAATCCAATTCAACCTTACGATATTCTCATTTTATTTCATTTTTCGTTTTTATTTTGTCAATATTGTAACGTTAATGAGTAAACATGCTCAAGTAATAAGTATCAACGCTATCACAGTTCAAGTTATGAAAGAATATATTAGTGTTTAAAACGTTGGCAACTATTCCAATTGTTGGAAACTAGGCTCCGGCCACTCAACATTTAGATGATGCATAGAAAATGTTTACAAATTTTGTATTCCTTGTATCGGTTGAAATGATTGGGTAAATCCAAAATTGTGGTGTATGGTAATTCTTCAATTCTTGTCGACATCTTTTTAGAACTGTTGTCGCAATTGTAAACCTGATTCTAGTTTTAAGCCAAAAAAAAATTCAATAAATTGTTTGAGAAATATAAATGATCTTCACACTGATGGCGGAGAATGGTGGACCGCGCCAAACAATTCCTTAAGTTAAGTTGTTAGGAAAACACTCCAACTGTAAATATTACATGACCATTACAATGCATGCAATATATTTTCCAAAATGTATATTGAAAGTTAAATATTCTACGCAAAACAATGAATTAGACTTTAATTTCAGATGAGCTTGAGTAAAATTTCTAGAACTGAAAAGTTATGAAAACTACGATTTTAGAATTGTAAACGGAAACATTGTTATTTCCAATTGGGTTTGCTAAATGTAGGCAAAACTCCAACTGAACCGTTTGCAATTCTCTGTCTTGATCTCCCAGTTGTGGAAACCACAACTGCGGTTAACTTGCTTTTGAATCAAGGTGTTAAGAGTAAAAGTGTGGTCAAGTGTAGATTTTCCAGCTCGAAAACCGGCTTGTAATTTAGAAATTTTGTGGTGCGTGGGGGCGTCCAACCAAGGAGTTCCGTAAGGAACAGACCCAACTCTCCCTGCCGAAGCACCTAGAGTCAATGGGATGATTTCATGATTTCTATTATTTAATCAACAACGGTGCAGAGTCGATAGAGAGGTAGTGTATTCACTGGAGTTACTGCAGTGAACCCGATTGTGTCTTGAGCAGTGTGGGTAGCAAT
>JAQFYP010001085.1:0-17364 GCA_034694865.1 Bilobella braunerae | reverse complement strand
TAAAAACGTAATCCAGTGAATTTTGAAGCCATCATTGGACTATCGATTTTGGTGAGCAAAATTCTTGACCCAAAAATGCAAAAAATTCATAAAATTTTTTGCTCTTAAGATTTCTAAAATTTATAAAATTTTTTTTAAAATGATGAGACCGAGCATGATACAGCATAACTTGAATTTCTTCGAAAGTGGAACAAGGTTGCACTTTTGAACTTACGGAGAAAGCGAAAACTACTAAATATTCCATGGCTTTCAATTTCAATAATACATAGTAAAGTCTCGAAATTTCAAAAACGTTTCCTGCATTAAAATGAAATAAAGCAGAAGTTTTGGGGCATGCAATGTCAGTTTGGGGATATGTTGCCTATTTAGCTATGAAAGTGGGTCAGAGGGCAGGGCAAACAATGGCGGGAGAGCGGGTCAGTGCTTTTCAAAATGGCTGGATTTTGGAGGGGAATTTGAATCAGGGGCGGATGCGGTTCCATTTCAAATTTAGAACGTGAATACGGATGAGGCTTGAATTTCATTCAGAACATGAGCTTCCTGCATTAGAACCACTTTCTCTTTCATATTTTTTTTATTTTCTTTTGTTTCACTTTCACTCGCCCGCTTTTATTGTCTCCACAGATTTATGAAAGCGTCATCCGAGATTTAGGCAAATGAACTTCCACATTTCAAAGCCGTTGGATTTCCAAAATTTTGAAAAGTTTTTGAATTTTCAAAGTTGAAAAGAAACTGAAATAGTACGATGATAATATGCCAGGAAGGTCTAATGGAAACCGTGCAACTTTCAATTTTGCTCGGAATTTTACGCGCTGAAATTTTATAATTGAAACAAAATGTTTACAAAATCATATTATAAACTTATATACATAACTTTTAATTAATTAAAAGTATTTTTAATATTTTAAAGATATTTTTCAATTTTGTGTTTATAAATGGTGTTCTGAACAAATAGGTGAAAGTGGTTGAAGTGCCATTTCCTTTTGTTTCTGAAATGGACGGACTTTCACTTGCTTTCACTTACAGAGCATTTATAAAAACTTTCATTCCTTCGCCCTTTACACAAGGACGTGAATGAGTGAAAGTTGCCCGCCAGAAGTGTTATTATTTAATATTAATATTTATTTTTTATTAACACAAAATTTAATACATTTTATGCAAAACAGAGTGCTTCCTTTGTTTTCACTTTCACCACCAGACCGTTGACCTTGGACACAGTTGACAATATTTTGGTAATTATTCAAAATTCTGAAATTCTTAATCATATCTTGTTTATCTACGAACTCTAAAATTTTGACTTTCCCAATTTCCTGCCTTCACTTTTCCCGTTTCTATAATTGAGATTGGAAAGAAAATTAGAAAATGAGAAGTTTTATCAGATAATCTTAAAAGTAGCAGACGACCACACGGTAGTGAGTTTCATTCAACATTTGGACTACGGGCACCCTTAAGGTTGCGTTAAGTAAATTTTTTGTTTGGTCTTGATATTTTCTTTTGAGAATAACATTGAGGGACGTGAAAAGAGAATTTGGGGGAGTGATGAGTAGCGGATGTTTTTGATTTATTGGGTGCGGAAGTGACTTGTTCAGAAAGTGTGGTAGACAGGGAGCAACTTGAACTGGAGAAAGTGAACTGGAGAAAGCACCACTTTCTCCAGCATTTCGTGATTTGTCTTGACAGATAACCTTAGGAGTAGAAATTGCGCCACTCTATGATACCCTGCGGTGCCGGTTAATAAAAACATATTTTCTAATAGTGTAAAATCAAGTTTTTGTACACAGTTTAAGAAATTTAATATTTTACTAATCAAGCCCTTCTTAGGAGAATGGTACCTTAGACCTTCATTTTGTCAAAATATTTATTTTTACAAAAAATAATCGCATTTTCCTTGTCTTTTGATGTCCATCTCTACTGCTCTCGACACGAACTATGAGTGAGTTTTTGTGCAACCGCACTTGTTTCCCGCCCACTGTTCAAGCAATTATAAGTTTCTTGAGCTTTTAATATATGAAAATATTTAGCCTATAACTAAAAATTGGGACTTCCAGTAAGAAAAAATGTAAGTTGGACTTTTTTTAGATTTACTTATTTTATTTTGGTTAGAGAAACTTTCCAAAAATTTAAGAAAAATGAAGTGTAAGTAAGATGCTGGGCCACTTAATCGATTTTTCGGCATTTCATAGATGTAGGATTTGAAGATAAATAGAAAAGATAAAGTTCTTAATTTCTGTCCATTTCAATCAATCTATCACTCTTCAGCTTCATTGCAAGATTTCATATTTCATGCTACAGATGCTTGACCGAAGCATCCCCTCCGGTGACTTTAGGCCTATATACTTATGCCTGAAGAGCAGGCCTTATGCAGGCCTAATATTAGGTTGAGGCTGAGATTAGGTATTACAAAAATGGAGCAATACTCTTCTAGACTGGGGCTGGTCAAGAATCTAGAACTTTATGAGCTCCTATAATTGTATTCAGTAGTGGCAACAGCTCGGCATAATGAGACAAATTCAACATCAGTACACGTGCTTCTTTTTTTAAAAAAAAAACTTTAGCTTCTTGATATTTTGTTGTAAATTTCCTTTTAAGGGAATCTAGGTTATTTTTTGTTTTTTAAAACTTGTATTTTCAAAATTTTAAAATTTCCAATTTCCAAAACATTTGAATAGTACTATTCCACATGTAGCCAGGTTAATTCAGTTGTGGAAAACAAAGAAACAACTTTGCACTCGTACCTAATAGGTAAATTCTGATGAGGATGAGCTAATAATTTACAGCATTTGGTGTTTAATTTAAACAAAATTGAATATGAGAAAAGGGAAATTTTACAAGACAATAGACATAGTAGGAATTTGTATTATTTGTGATTGATGTAAACCGATGTCAATTGAAGGCTTAAAAAGTGAAGATTATTAAGAACCACTCGAAATTTTGTACAAGAGCGGAACACATTTTAAAATTCGACAAATAATACATCAATTTTTTTTAAGTTTGAAAATTGGAATTTGATAAGTCTTTTAGTTAGTTTCCGATTGCAAAAACTAGAAGCATTTTTTTTTTAATTTTTGGAAACTTGTTTTTTTTCTTCAATTATCTGAATTTTGAATGTCATCATGTCATTCCAATGACATATTAGCGAAATACTTTCAAAGAACTCTGGTAAATAAGTTGAAATTGTATTTTTTAATTAACTCTTAATTTTGTTTTATACTCTGATTATTGATATATTGATCGATTATTATTGGTATACTTTAGTAAGCTGGAAATTAATGAAAGTGGTGAAAGCGGCAGGAGGGCGTTTTGGTGTGTCTTAATTATAGATTGTATAGAGAAAGTTAGATCAAGTTTTATGCCTCAATTATTAGGTGCTAAAACCGTTTTGTGAATAATTCATAACCTCCGTCAGTTGTCACTGTCGCAGGTAAAGGGCTCTCATTCACTTTCTCTTTCAACTTGAACAAGAAAACTAACTTTCTCCCAGGTTGTTTTCACTCATTTTGCAGTAAAGCGAAAGGTTGCAGTCAACAGTATGTCAACGGTTTACAAAGGAACAATAATTATGCCTCAAAGAAGTTATACGAAGAAGAACAAAAAGTTATGATGATCCCAATTCCCCTAGAGTCCCAGTTCAGCTGGAAGTGGGCCCATGACCTTTTGAAGCCCGGACTTCTGTTTTCTAGTCTAATGATTTTATATTTTTCTAATTCTAAATTTCCTACTTCCGCTACTGGTTGAACGTTTTTACCACGGTTTATTATAAAATCAAATTGATTGAAATCTAACTTCGTCTGCGACTTTCCACCTAGTAGCTTTGAAGCTGAATTAGCGCCACGTGACCCTGCCCTTGTTTCAATTTTCCTTCATTTCGTCTTGTAGACTACTCAAAAATCATCAGTCAATCAGTCTCATTTGAATAACAAATTAAATTAAACAAATTACGTATTAAAATTAATAATATATACAATTAAAACAAATTTGTCTAAACGGTTTACTTCATACTTTCAATGGTTTGAAGCCATTTAGATCAATTTTCAAAGGAATGCGTTCAAAAATATAACTAAAAGTTAGGTAATTTTTTCACTCATTTGCAGCAATGGTGAAGTGAAGGAAGTTAATAACTTAAAAAATGCTTGGGAAAGCCTCCTTGTACTCACAAAATAAAAGGCTTTCGCTTTCAACAGATAAAGATAGTTTCATTTAGTTATTTGTGTTTTAGAAATCAGCTTTGTAGTGTTGTTAATTTGGAAGTTGCTTTATGGCTGTTGAGATTGGCGGTTTGCGGGTAGATTTCTGAGCGGAGGGAGCATAAGTTAAATTTGAATTACAAATGAAAGGCTTCACTTTCTCCAAAAGTTGACTCCAGGAGTCGGTTGCTGGAGAAAGGTGAATAAAGGAAGCAAGATAAATCACTGAGAAATCTTTCATTCTAAGCTCATAAATCCAATGTCACAAGCACGATGTTCAAAATACGTTTCATTTGTGTAGCTAAAAGCTACCCTCTAAACGTTTGAATTTGTTTTAACAAAATCAATTAAAAGTAAGCATTAGCTGCAATTAGCCAAGGGCGTCTTTAATATGAATTATGGCGACTCTTGGTCGACGGCTTTTGAATTTTGAAAAATTTTGCGCCAAACGTTGTTCAAACATCGATTTCAAAACTTTTGAGGCGTACCTTCCAGCACACCTTGCAAAGGAATCCTAGACATGAGTAAATTTTCTGAACAAGAGCATTTTCTGCGTTTTAGACATTTTCATAGTCATTATTAACCGATCAGAGGTCTGCTTTCATTCTATTTTGATTGGGGAAAGTATTCTACAAACTTTTACTTACTAAAAAAAATTCAAAAAAAAACTAGCATGTTTAGAAAATTGAGCTGCACATTTAAAAATAAAAACTAGCATTTCAAGACACAGAATTGAGCAAGTTAAGCAGTCACTCACAACATTCCTAAAAATGCTTCCGCAGGTCCTGCACGCACGTAAAATATAAAATATAATAAATAAAATATTAAAATAAAATATTATTATTAAATATTATTGTAAAATATTATTTGTAAAAATGGAAAGTGTTTTGTTTTACAAAGCTACAATAAACAAAACAACAAACGTAAAACAAAGGATATTGTGTTGAAAAATTGTTTGAATTATAATACTGTAAAACGAAACAAAACACGGACAAATATGTATATATGTATGATTTTGTTGAGTTTTCCTGCATCACAGCAATCTTTGAGCTAATTGTAAGATTCGGTATAAATGGTTGATTTTATTGGCGGGAATATTTGAATGGCGTTAGTCCACACCTTGACTACAAGAAGCTCCTTCAGTACGACATACGTTGTGAAGTAACAAAATTCTCCAGAAAATATACAATTCCAGTGAGCAATTTGCTGGAGAAGTCTTGGAAAAAACCAAAAGGCCAAAGGCGCCAATAAAAGGCGTCAATGCCACCACACCATAACCCTATCCAATTTACCAAGATATACTTTCATGACATATTTTCTCTAAATTGGTAATTCAGTGCTTTTCAGCGTTACAGCGATATTTTTAGCGCCAAATCTACCTGTATTAGCCATCACAAACGGGCACGACATTTTTTAAACTAAAACAATTTAGGGTCCTTCAAGGGGAAAACCAACAGAAAAGACTCTTTTTGGGGGTTTTGAACCCCAGTTCTTATGATGGCTAGTGGAGAGAAATTGAAGCTCCAACCACTAGGCTAACACCGCCAACTAATTTGCCCCCTAGAGAAAGTTGCTTTTCAAAAAAGCAAAGTACGTTTTTGGTGAAAGTTTAAGGTTTCTGGTGAATTCTTTTAGGTTTAGGTTAAGCAAACTAGGTTTACTGAGAAAGTTTCAGTTTTTCTCCCTTTTGTTAAATGTGTTATTGATTTTGTTCATAAAATGTTGTTTATTTCCAATGACGTTAGACATTTCACCAAAAATTGATAAATTTTGCCTTAAAATGAGATTAAACGGAAGTTTTGGAAGCAATGCAATGTCAGCTGAGAAGTATGTTGCCACCTTTGACACGAAAGTGGGTCAGAGGGTGAGCAGCCAATGGCGGGAAAGCAGGTCAGTGTTGTTCAAAAATTTTGAAATTTTGAAATTGTGGAGGGGAAATTGAATTAGGGAAAGATCTTTTCCAAATTCAAAATTTTGAACGTGAATACAGATGAGGCTTGAATTTGATTCAGAGTATAAACATCCTACATTACAACCACTTTCTCTTTCGTTGTGTTTTAATCTTCTTTTGTTTCATTTTCACTCCCCCACTTTCGTTTTCTCAGAAGATTTATGAATAGCGTCATCCGAGATTTAGGCTAATGAACTCCCAAATTTCAAAGGCTTGTCATTTCCAAAGTTTTGAAAAGCTTTTGAAATTTCAAAATTGAAAAAAGCCTGAAATAATATGAGGTGATGAAATGCAGATGAGTTCTAATGCAAACCATACTTTCACTTTGGCGCAAGCGTAGAACAAAATTGACAAACATGTATTTTAACAAAAGTGTTTTATTTTTGAAAAGCTGAATAAAACCTCTACATATTGTTAAACTGAACTTGAAATTTTGAACCCTTTAGATTTTTTAATACGTAAAAATTCTGCTTTTTTTTAGAGAAAGGATTTTGTAGAGAAAGTGGTTAGTGGCTCATGTGTGTGATACTATGTGGTTATTTGCAACCTACAAAATTGGAATCTCTTCATTTCCCGCCCTCCCACTTTTGCTGGGGAAGGGTCTTCGAGAATGCTGCAGTAATAAATTTCCGAATTCCCGTCATCAATTGTTTGAAGGTAGCAGATGACTACACGGTAGTGAAGTCTTATGCAACAATTGAATTAGAGGGATCCTGAAAAGGACCTGAGTAAACATTTCACTTCTGAAATTTTTCATGAAATTTCCTGCTTTCTTCCCAAAATTCGTTTTTTCTCTGTGGTTTTGGTTAGTAGAAAATTTGATTCTTTAAGGGCCCATGTAAAATGGAGAAATTTTGAGCCGTAATTCTTGTTTGATCCTTATTTTCACTTAAAAATTAAAAAATTGAAAATTGAAAATTAGTAAAAATTAAAATCTAGGATAGTGTTTAGGAGCGGATGTTTTTGATTGGGTGCAGAACTGACTTGTTGAGAAAGTAGGGGAGACAGGAAGAAGGTTAAGCTGGAGAAAATGAATTGGAGAAAGCACCACTTTCTCCACCGCTTCTTGATTTGTCTTGACAGACAATCTTAAAAAGAGAAATTCCGCGGCTCTATGATACACTGCGCGGCCGAATACTAAAAATATTTTATTCAATAAGGTAAATTTTTTTTCTTTTTAGGTCCATGTAAAATAATGTGGTTTTTAGACATGTGTATGTTGCACTATTTTTTTTATTTATGCCTAATCATCCCTTCCTATGAGAGAAAGACCCTTGAGGGACCTTCATTTTGTAAATTAATATTTGTACCTAAAATTTAATACAAATAATTTTTTTATTACGAAAACGACTAAACCAAAAATTAGGACATGCAGCAACAAAACTGCAATCTAGAACTATAATATTTTTTTGGAATTACTATTGCTTCCAGAAATTTTCTAGAAAGAGAAAAAATACTTTCAAAAATCTTATACGATGGTACGTAAGATGGTTGGCCTTTTAATCGATTAATCGGCATTTCGTGGATGCTGATAAAATGAACCATAATGTGTAAGATCAGCAGGTTCCAAGTCAACACCCAGAAAACCAAACCAGAAGAACCTAAACCGAGAAAATCAAAACCGAGAAACCTAAACTGAGAAAACCGAAACCAAGAAAACTAGGTCGTACTCGTTTGTTTTAAATTTAAAAAATCCAACTTTTCGAAGTTTTACATTCATGTGCGTCAGATGAGAGTAAATTTTACTGTGTACGGTTGTTTGAAAGATGGAATTAGATGTCTTAAAATTTTAGAAGATAAGCCCTTGGATTAAATCCTGGGGAATTAGTGCTACATGGGAAGTGAATAAGACGCAGAGAAGTGAAAGCATATTGGAAGTGAAATGTTCAAGAGTTGCGCAGTACTCAACTTTTGAAAAAAAAAAAACTTTTTGAACACTTATCTCAATCTTTTTTTTTTCAAATAACATGAATTTTCTCAACTTGATGCAACTGCTTTGAACCGGAAGCTCGGTTTTGAGTTATTCCATTTGAAATATTTCGGAAATTTTATTCAACTTATTACTTGCAATAAAACTTGCAACTTTGTCATCAAACTTGGATCATATATGGAAACTTTAAGTTTTTCAAGTTTTTCAACTATTTATCAATTATATGCACTTTTCGAGCACTGTGCGCCGCCACGGTTTCCGTCAGTGGAATTAATTTCCATTGTCATTTCCCTTGTAGAACTTCCAGGGATATCAATAGAGTAATCAGTATTCATCCCTAATGCAAATTAAACTCTCAAAACGCTTTCCCTTTTTATATACGAGCTAGTCAAACTATTGGAACGTTGTACGCTGATTGGTTCAAATAATTTTATTCTGTCGACCATTCAAGAGCATGAAGAAAATTTTGAATGAGTTCTTAAATCCACTAATACATAAAAAGGATTTTAACTTTTTTCTTCAGTGTTCTGAAAAATTCTAAAGCCTGTGCAGTCTCTCATTTCGATAATTGCGTCTGTGCTGGTTCTCCTCGTTTTTTTTCTCCTAATTCTATAGCGGTTTTAGATGATATACTTATGCTTCTCATGGGACTGTTGAGTTTCTAGGAGGCGACAGCCAATAGAATCGCTCGAAAAGGAAATAGGCTAATTCCTTAGCTTTCTTAACTCAATTGAGCTCATCATGCTCGCTCAAGCAACAACACACTCAAAAACTCGTCTTATTCTAAATCGTATTTTAGAAATGCTTTTTATTAACTTCTTCAAAACAACTGTTCTAAATCTTTTTAATTTTATGTGCTTATTTTAGCTAACACTACAGCAAAAAGTCCCAGGATTTGTCATTTGTCAATCAAAAACTGCAACAAAGAGATAAATCTAGCATTTTCTTGAATTAGCGTATCTAGCGCTTAATTTGAAATTGAGCGACAGTGAGTCCCTTCAATTTAATGTAAATGGAATTTTTTTTTCAAAAACAACTCTTCAAGTTATTTTTAATGTTTTAAGTTCAAATTTAATGCGGATCAACTGTAAAATCTCATGGATTTATCAATTGTTTCTGAAACTATTTATTTACTACAAATAGTTTAGCAAAACTTCGAATCTAGTGTTATTCTCTAAAATCAGTGTATCTAGCGCTGAATTTAAATTTGAATGTCAGCGTATCTCTTCAAAATAATGGAAATGAAAAGTAATTTGGAACTGGATTTAAGGCAGATTTGGTTTTACAGTTCTTACAGATCAGGAGCTGTAAAAATGTTAAGTAAATCGTCGCAAGTAGTAAATTGAGTACACTTTGGAAGGGCCCTTCGATTTCTAAGTGCCTCGAGTGAGTGGTTGATGGTAATGGAATGGGCCCCTTAGGATCTCACTGGACAATTGACCACTGCGCCGTAATTTTGGGTTACAGTCAAAGTATCGAAGCATTGATTTGAGGGCCCTTTAAGGGCTCCTTTCTCCCTTTAAGAGCCTTCAATCCAATTTTTCCAAACCACGCTTCAAGGCACTTATCTCGAACAGATCCAACTCCATGCTTCACTTCATCTTCATCCCACACCTACTCAAACATCAGGTTTCAGAGGTCGCGGAAGCGTGAATGGAACATTGCCATAATTTTTGTTGTCATATCACGTGATCATGAATCACGGATCACGAACTTTTTGTGCAAGAGTCTAAAGCTCATAATTCAACTAACATAAATGCCAAAAATAGCACCACCAAAGTCTGCCGATTCGTGTCACAAATTGTTCACAAAGTAGAATTTACTTTCACCTAGTATTTTTCGTGAACTTTTTTTTATGCCAAGCTTAGACTTTTATTTATTCCACTAACTTTCACTCTCACAAAAATTTGAGTTACGTCATGTCGCGCTAAGTGTTTTTTAGATTTGATTAAATCTTGAATATTTGAACGATTTAGTTTGACACAGGAAGCGGAAGTTTTTGAAGCATTGATTAAAAATGCAGCGATACGGTTCTTGTCTCTCAACTTTACAAAAAAAAAATGTGTCCTTTTTGTCTAATTATGTGTGAGATTGTCATTTCTTCAGGTGAGGAATTTTTGTTAATGAGATAATTAAGAACTTTTTTGAATAGTTTGCACGCTGTGTTAAAAAAAATTATGTGTGATGTAGTAGAATGGCATATAACGTTCTACATGTAGATTCTTCTTAAGGGCTTGATTTAGAATCAATCAGTTATGTAAATTACCGTAAAATAAGTAAAAAAAATTTCCACTTAACTTTAATTGTTGATTTTTGTAATTAGCGGTACCCGTAATTGATGCTTTCGAATTTTTATTCTTTTTTTTTAATCGTGTGTGAGTGTTGTGCCATTTGGTATTTTGAAATGCATTGAAAGCAGGATGCTTCATACCAATTAGTAGAAAAAAAATCGTTTTTCAAAAACTTGTTTTTATGAAATTTTTATGAAAACAGATAGCTGTGTTTTTTAGGAATAAAATTCTGTCATTCTTTTTTCCACTTTCACATTTCGAAAAATAAATTGATGGAACTAATGCTGTGTTATCTCTTCGTTCTACTACAGAAGGCTACGAAACGTTTGCTGTTGTTAAAATTCAATTACTTTTATTTTTCAAAATAATCAAAATTACGAAAAATATTGTGGCTATCCCAGATTATTCATCTATTGGTATAATTTTTTGGTTTGTCAAATAAGATTAACTATATTTGAATTTCCACATCGAAATTCTACAAAATATTAGTTTAAAAAAATTAAAATTTGTTCTCTTCAGCAGTTCCGCGTCATCCTGAAAATTTTGAGAGCATGACATATCGAAAAGCTTTCACTAAAGGTGCCCGCTCGTAGTGCAAGCAAAAGAAAATTTTGAAAATCTGTAAATCTGTGAGTTATATTGTTCTAAATCTTGTTCAGAACTGAATCTTGACTGTGCTTTTATTTGAAATTTAAAATTTCTCCAGTAAAACTTTCGCCGATATTGAGGATTTGCGGTTTAGAAGTTGCAGTTTTGGAGAGAAAGTAATATAAGATCGCTGCTTGAGGCCCCATGGGCTTGAAGTGGGGCAGTGGTGAGACGTCCAGCGGTGCTTGCACGCTAAGAATGTCATTTCTAAATCCGCGGCGGCGCACGACTCCTCGTCTAATGAAAATTTAGTTTAAGAGAGTTTTTAAAGTTGGAGCCTTATTCAAAGTGCAGTAGCGGCGGGGGAGCGCTTTGGCTTTCCTGCAAAAACCAAACTTCGTAATTTTCATTTAGAATGAATTTATTTCCTTGGAGAAAGTAAGAGAGAAAGCATTTATGGTATGCTGATGAAGGGTGAATTCCACAAAACCATCTTTAGCAATTGGTTACATTAATGAATGTGCATGAACACTGATTAATGCGTCAACCTAACTTACCTTTTTTTTTTTTTTTCTAAAAACCAAATTTTAAATATTCTTTAAAATGGCGCTAAAGTTTTTGCACATTTAGGATTTTTTTGGCATCTTTAACTCTTTGTTGAGTGCTTTAAGGGCCCGTTAGGTTGTGAAAGGTTCGCTGAAGATTCTAGGGTAGTTTTCCTGTAGTGAAGGTTCGTTTTACCTTTACTTTTGAATTAGTAGTATTTAATTAAAGAGACAAGATCGAGGCCTTCGAATCTAATTTTACACATACATCGCATACAGTTAACATAAGGGCCTCTTTCGTGTTACGATTTGGAGCCTGGAAGCTAGTAATTTGCTGAGCGAGATGCTGCGCAGATCTCTGAAAAAACGTGTAAATGAATATTGTGTGTTGGGCCTTGGTATTTCTCATCTAAACAAAAAAGCAGTATAATATCGTGTATATGTGTAGAGAAAAAAGGAAGAATTTGCAGCAGCACGTTTTCCAAACTTTCATTTTCTTCCAACACTCAATTTATTACGGAGAAAGTAGAAAATGTTAAAAAACAATGATTTTTTTTGAAGAAAATGAATGAATGTTGTGTTTTTAAAAGCAAATTTTCAAAAAAAAAAAAAAAAAATATTTGACACAGTACAACGCCTTGTAGAGAATTTTGTAGTAGGCAATTTGAAATGCTTAATTATTCCGTATCTTGGGATGGGCTTGTTCATCTTTATGATTTTATTCGTTGCGAGTTTACTTTCCTTTAAATCAAGTTTAGAGCTCCACTTTGTGTTTTAGAGTTCAGGAAGTGGGCTTTGAAAAGACAATTTCTAAAATTGTTGTTTTAGAACAAGTTTTGTTTAGAACATTTCGTAGAAGTGGTTTTTGAATTTCATGCTCAAATGATTTGGCAGTGCAGTAGGACTCAAGTGTTGGGAATGAAATACTCAACTCTCTGCCAAGGCCACTTATCTTACTTTCAATACAAATTTCACCACATTATCCTACCGGAAGTAAAACTTACCAGTTCTGGAAAGGAAACCCGTTTTCAAAACTTTTAGAACAGAGAAGCGACGAAGATAGTTTTACTGTTTAGTATCGGTAACTGCAGTGCCAAGTTTTGAAAACTTTGAAACAAAAAATTAACAGATCATTTCCAAAAAATAGGTCACGTGCCGGTTTTGTATTTTTAGACAACATTTGACAGCATCCATTTTGAAAATGATCTATTTTCAACTTGACATAATTCAACCTATTATGAACGTGATTTGCGTAATTTGATACGATTTGCGAAAAGTTTTGACGTTCATCAGACCTTTGCATTAGCGGTACAATGTTTCATATTTCGAATCAATTTTCGAATTTGAGCAGGAAAGGTACGTTGTCAAAACAGTTTCCGCGTGGTTAAACATAGGTTAAATTTTAATTTTTATATTTTATTTTCAGTTTCAAAGTAAACGGATGACTGTGCCACTCAAAATAACTAAACGTTCAGCAATCAAATTCAAAATGGTAGTTTCTCCCAGTGAAAATTAATTTCAACAAAGCACTTTAAATGTAAAATAATATCTTTGGTAAATTAAAAGTAAAAAAAACTAAAGTAAATTCCACTGTTAACTCCTAATTAACTTTTGATTCATATTCACCAAGTCCTCCACTAGTGTGCTGTTCAAAACCTTCATAAACAGTAGGCGAAAACAGCCAAAACTACATTCCGGTAAGATTTGATTAATTCAATAACTTATCTGACCTAATTAAAATTTAGAGTTTGTTAAATTTAACTAACTTGAAAATAACCCACTAAACAATCATTACACCAATTTATCAACAGATTTGAACGCTAAAAATTTCAAAATCAAGCTCAAGTAGAAGTAGTAGATCCAACACATCATTTTGCTTTTTTTAAAATCACGTGATGTGACGGGGACAAGTAACTGCATAACTCTGTTATTGAAGTCTTCGTTGCAAAAGATGTCTTGAGAAAGTAGGGCAAAAAATTTAGGGCGAAAGTGTGCAACAAGGGAAAGTAATATTGTATTTTTGTCTTCAGTGAAAGTGTTTTCAAAAAGACAAAAAGAGACAAAAAGGCAAAAAAAGAAAGAAAGAAGACAAATGGAAAGGTATGGAAATGGACGCATTGACATCCGCCGCCTCCTTTGATCCACCAGAAACCCTTAACTTCGTCACTGACTTAAGACGTGACATGTGACATCCCTACCGTTGTAACATTTGCTGTCCCGTCTCGTCTATAAATGCATAATGCAACACACTTACTTTTTGCTGAGCCTTTGCAAAACCTATTTTGTGTAATTTATCACCAAAAAAATGGTTGGTTGAAAGGAAAGAAATTTAAACTAACAAACGACCACACGGTATGAAGTCGACTTAGCATGTCCTGCTAGTTAATACTCTCTCACGTGTGTTTGCACTGCAAAAAAAAAACTCACAAGTTTTGCCTTGAAGTGTTTTTTCTTGATATAATTGGACATTAGTGGGCTCAGTTGGCGGAAACGGGAGTTTATGAGTCTTTAAATAATAGAGACGCAGAAAAGGGATTAAAAGACTCTCGCAGTGTCTGTGGCTGGTCGATAGCTTCCAGCGAGTCAGCGTCTTCCAGCGATTCAGCGCCTTCTAGCCACTAATAACCACTTTTATATTTCCTTCTCCCTCTTGCAGGACCTAATGGACCGTCGTAAATTCTACTCTCCAAGACGGCCACGTTCCTTTGCGAATTTCGTGCTCACTCAGCATCTTCCCTTGCAAATTAGCCACCAATTGTCTTACGATAATTAAGAAATTGCGCCGCCAAAAACTAATGTTCCCGTTACCGCCCTTTTCAAATTTAAAACTAAACGATCGGCATCCTTAAATAAATAGCTCTTTTAAAAAGTTTGGCGCCTTTTTTGAATTTGCAATGGAATAAAGAAGCATAAGTGATAATTTACATAGTGACAAATAGCTTTGAACAGTTTGAACACGCTTAATTAAAAAGAAACTTTAAATTTTGAGAACAATATTTAATACTGAAGGTCTTTGTAGCAATTGGTTCTCTTAAGTTTCAAAACGCTTTGAATCACAATCAACTGCGTCAATATTTACTTGCGTCATAAATCTACGCCGGTAATGTGTAGTTTTCGGTAAGTCACAACATCAAAGCAAAGCTACTAGTTAGTAAATTACCTTTCATCCCACATTATTTTAATTAAGTGACGCTGAGCCATGCCGCTTTTGAAAACAATCTAATCTAGCATGAAAAGTGTAGGTCGTGTTTTCAAAACTTTGTTTATTGTTTAATTTCAAACAAGAATTTGTCTCATTTTTTAAACAATCGATGACCATAGGTACCCTAACTGGAATCGTACATCAGGGGTGCAACAGAAACGTTTCAAGGGTGTTTATTCCTTGGGCTTTGAACTTTTGCTGGAGGGAGACAGAGAGGTTTTGGTGCTAAACGGTCCTCTTCTGATGTCACTTCTAATGAGAACTTATAAAGGAAAGTTTTCCTTTTATTCGTCTCTCTCCCACTTTCTCCATAAAAGTTCTCACGGTTCTCTGAACTGCATTCCAGTGCTCCTCCAGTGCAGTTGCAGCAACTGTGACATGAAGGAGAAAGCGTTCTTTCAATTAGAAGTGAAATTGGACTTTCGCTTAAGACGCCCATTAACTCCAAGCGACTCATTTCCAGGCCCATTCAATCCAATACTAAATTTCATCAAAAAAGTTATTCAGAACTTTATTTTTCAAACTAAGTTTCTAATTGATCACAAAAAAGCATCGTGATTATTGGTTTTTGACTAATTGCTTTATTCTCAAAAGTGAAACAAAAGTGACGAAAAGTGATGTATAATTTTGTATAACATTTTATCTGACACACCATTCTTAAGTTACTTTTATCAAAAATGAGTAACTTTACAAAATGTAAAAAAAAAGTAGAGAGGCATTAAAAAAACTAATCTGAACATGTTAAAATTGACCGGTTCCGACATTTTTTAAAACAAAATGGCATTATTGTGACAATTTTGGGAAGTAAGATTAATTTTGATATAACTAAATTAATTAATTTTCGATTTTTCGCTGGGTTTAAAAACATCTTATTCAGACGTTCATAACTGCCACGCAAATTTTTTTGTGTGCAATAATTAGGTAATACTTTATTTCAGGTTTTAGGGTTGAGCTCATCAATTCGTAAATTCAAATTTGGTTGTGTATTTTCTAAATACTCAAAATTTTAAAAAATATTTCAAAACAGCTCATTCTCCGTTGCTTACTTAAGGGCTCTCTTTAAGTGGGGTTAAACGAAAATAATTTGTGGCGTAATACATGGCGTTTTTTTAAAACGCCATGTATGCCTCTTTTTTGCATTTCAAAGAAACAGGAGACGGAACCATGAGCAGTAGTTCTTATGTTTTGTATTTGTTAGGCGTTCTGTTAACGCATGAAATATCATTTTCGTTTTTCTGTTTTGGCACAGGACTCTTCTTGGCAGAAAGCAAATGGTTTGCATTTGTGACAGGAAGGAACAAAAACAAAATCATTTTTTCCGGGAGAGATGAAAGCGGAGAAAGTGGAGTAGTTCGTAAATACGTTATTTTTCCATCATCTTTATCAAAAGCACCTCTTCTATTTTTTATCGCCGCGCACAACTCTAACGGTTTTAAGTCACTTTCACAATTTCACCAAAGGAAATAAAGGAAGCCAAGAAAATAAAGGAAATGGAAAACATTTTCAAAAAATATCATCTTTTTTTTTGGGGGTTCTGAAAATTGGGAATTTTGGCACTCAAAAACCACCCCAAAAAGGTGCCTTTCTTAGTTTTTTTTTCTATGGGCCCCCTCCTTAAGGGACCCTTAATTTGATTGTGGATTGTTTTAGGCCATTAGTTATTAGAAATGACTTTTGGAAAGAGAAAGGGAAGATGAATGGGATAGAAGACTTTTAGTGTTGTCATCTTTAGGAGTCCTTGGATTTAATGGTCTTTATTTTGGGAGACGCTTAGAACCTTGCGAGAGAAAGTTGAGGGCCAGATTTTGGGTGCCTTTGTGCCCTTAAGGAATTCCGAGAAAGGACAGTGTTCAAAAAATTATAATATTTGGGAGAAAGCTTGTGGAAGTTAGGATATCAGATTTCCCTTTTGCTTTGGGCAAAACTTTCAGCCCAACTAATTCAAAGGGCGGCTTTCACTTTCTCTTTTCCAGACTTTCACCATGAAAAAATCAAGTAAAAAATTGGTTTCGACGAGAATAATCAAAATATTTTGCGAATTAAAACGTTCGCCCACTTTAATTGTGCAGATGATGTCTAACTAGCATGTCCAAAGATAAAATACCCTTTAATGACCATTGAAGTTTTTAAGTGTCGCTTTTAATTTTCAGGCTTGTTACTCTGTTGAAAACAGGGTAATGAAATCGCTAGATGTCTGTTCCAGAAATTTTCAAAGTACAAAACTTAAAATTTGTCAAAATACCAATCCGATTACTTTTTTTTTTCAACAGAGTAGTTTCAGTGCGCCGCAGCGCGCTTTTAATTTATTTTATTTCCTTGAACGCACAGTTCAACAAATATTTAAAAAAAAAGTTATTTGGTAAAATTTTGCTTTCACCTTTATGATTGTAAGCGAAAATTTATTTCTCTCGTTGGAAATTAAAGTGAAAAGTCAAAGTTCGAGTGCAGTGTTTAATTTATTTCGAATTTATAATTTAATTTTGGAGAAAGTGGGAGTTGCTTTTACTTGCACTGTTTGCTCTAGGAAGGGTTTCATTTTTAATACAGTCCTGGAAAAAATTTTTGTTCCACCCTATTTTTTGCCTATATCAAAAATTTAAAGTTGTTTAATCTCCATTCCGGTTATTGATCTTGAAAGATCAAGCAATTTAAGTAACATGTATGAGTTTTGGT
>JAQFYP010001084.1:0-17374 GCA_034694865.1 Bilobella braunerae | reverse complement strand
CTTGTGGGAAGGCAAAAAGTAAGGTTGGCAGTGGAAACCACTGCGCTAGCTAGGGCCTCTTACCAAAGAAGCTCAAACAAGTGCCTTATGCCTTTCCTTCACTGGCGACATACCAACCAACCACCAACTCCGGATTATATATAGTAATTATACAATTTGCGGATACACATGTATAACTTGACTAGTGTTAATTATGGCTTACGCCAAATGTCAAATAAAGGATTGATTGATTAAATAAAGAAATGTAAATTAAATTACGACCTGGAATTAAGAGTCAAATGATGATGATATCAAAGCTATTTTGCGTAGCAAGCATTGTAAGCTTAGTGCTGTGTTTTTTATTTCTAATAAGCCTGTTTTATAACACCGTTTGGAGACGAAACCTTTAAGTGGTTGAATTTCAGCAGTATGACCCCAAAATAGCCGTAAAAAATCTGAGAGGAAGTTATAAAAATACAAACAAGACACTGATAAATCATATAACATGTAATCGGTTACCGGTATTACCGTTTACTTCAATCACAGCAGAATTAATTCCTCATATCGTAGTTTCAATAAATTTGTGGTAATTTATTTAACCGCAATAGTTGAAAGAAGTAAGATTTATTTTTATTATAAAAAGTTAAAAAATATCATATTTTTTTTATTTATGGGGATCATTTTTATGTACGAGCACAAATATATTTATCTACAAAGTGCCATGACCTTTTAAGTGGAATGACAAATCATTGGATTGTGAAAATTCACCTTCGCACATGGGACACATATGAATTTTTTCTCCGGTGTGGTTCCTGATGTGTAACTCCAAGGAATATTGTGTTGTAAGTGAACTTCCACAAAGGTTGCACGCAAACGACCTCTCGCCATGACTTTCTAAATGATCAATTAGCCATGACCTGAAACGAAATTTCTTCCCGCATTCTGAACAATTGAATTTCTTTTGAATGTAGTGGCTCTCCTTGTGCTTCCGTAGATGAATCTGTGACACAAACTTTCTGTGGCATACGTCGCAAACGCAGGATTCTCTATATGCGTGGACTAGTTTTAGATGGATCCTTAATGCACTACTAGTTTTGAAGGTTTGACGACATATTTTACAAAGGTAATTCCGCTCATTAGTGTGGATTACTAAATGCGTGGGTATCGAACCCTTCCACCGGGTTTTGTAGTCACAAAAGGGGCATTCATAACACTCTTTCTTGTGCATGCTTTTATGAACATTCAGAGATGATTTGGTTCTAAATTCTTTAGAACATGTTGCACATTTATGGGATTTCTCGGAGGTATGCGTGAGCTTGTGCTCTTTAAGCAACGTCGAGTTTGCACAGGATTTACCACAGATGTTGCAAACATGGTTACTTTGACGTCCGTGTGTGATTAAATGAGATCTTAAGGCATAATCGGTAAGAAATCCCTTTCCGCAATTGGGTTCTGGACACTGTTTGACTGTCTTTTTGTGAAGACTCTCATGACCACGTAGAGAATCCGGCCTGGTGTACACTCTTGAGCAAAATTTACATGGATAACTTTCTGGCGCAGGGGTCGGGTGTATTTTTGTTAAATGAACTTGAAGTGCTCGCTGAGATGCAAACATTTTGCAACATATGTTGCATGGAATAATATATTCCGAACGGTAGTTGGCTGGCCGTGGCTTTGGATGACTTTTTGCGCGATGAACGTTGAGCGCACGCTTGGATGTATAATTGTTTTCACATTCTATACAAAGAAATGTCGCTGGGGTCATTGCAAACTGAACTTTATCTTGAAAATGTTCTTTGTTTTAATGGATATAACTGGAATAATTTGATATGTAGTTGAAAACACAAAAAATTTAACAAAGACAACTGTAATGTTATTTACTTAGAATAGTATATCAACTTGATGATTCAGCGGAGTTAAAAAAAATTAGCCTATTTTTTTTGTTAACTTCTGGTTAAAAAATGAATGTATATGAATGAGAGAGTGTCCTTGTGAGAATCTATGGTTCTTAAAGACCTTCAAAAATATCCTTATTGAAATTTTCAAATATTTATACAAAAATAAATTTATGCCACAGGGAAAGGTCCATCACCATTGTTTATTTCAAATTTGATGAACAGCTTCGTACATACCTTTCTAAATTTATTCTGTACTAGGTAGCCAAACCCGTCCTAGACTATTTGTATTTTAAAAATTTAAATTAGGAGCTATGCCCATTTCCAGCGTTTATTAGAGTGCTGGCATTTTTTTACGTGGCCAAGATGGGAACGGCTGTTTTCTCGAAATTTACTTACCTACTGAATGCACCTTTGAGAGATTCTCTGTGTGCAAACTCCAATCCCATACAACTACCCTCCCTTTTCCACGAACGCTTCGGCTTTTATATATAGAGGATTGTTACTGCAATTATTGTGTAAATGGCGCTACTTTTGGACTTCAAATATACACCAGCAAAAAGCATTAAATTTGCAAGTTTGTATTACCTTATGTTTTGGCTTGTTTTCTAAGGCATCAAAAATGTAAAAGTATCATGAGGAACACTTGTCACGTATGCATGAAATTTTAATTTATCAAAGAAAATTTGTTTGTTTCTAAGTCTATTATTCAATTTACAAAAACCTTTTTATCCAGTATAATTATTAACGTAAATTAGATTTATTTGACATGCCTGCTTTGCGGCTGTCAACATGTAAGGAAGTGTGAAGGGATATAGAAGGAATTACTCATTAGCATAAATGCAGGCAAATGTGGAAAGTCTTAAAATATTTCTCGAGGCGACTGGGAAACATACTACATAATTGGATCACATTTCTGCAAAGGCTTATGCATTTTCCTCTGGCATATAAAGCAACACTGAACGCGTCTAACTCCATTTGAAATAAAATTTAGATAATTCATTTGTAGAATTTCAAAGTAAAGTGCTTGGATTCCGCATTTCCTACAACTCCCTCCCGGTCACATGTTTTCTGAGATACTGCTTCTTTCTACTGGTGCTCATGATGTATATTATGTTCCTAAAAAAGGTATACATTTTTGACATACTATGTGAAACTAACCACTGTGGGGCTAGTTATAAAATTTTGAATTTATCTATTTTTATTTTTGAAAATTTATTTAATTTCCCCTACGTCTTGTCCCGTGTCTTTATTTTTGATCCATACTATATTTTACCATGTTAAGCACACATATCAATCATCGAGGCTCTCAATATCTACACGTGTCATGACTTGACACCTAGATTTGACGAGACCGGACGAATCAAATTGCAGATTGGAACTCAGCCACCTTAAATTAGTCCAAAACAATATACGAGATTCCAATTTTGTGCTTCGCCCCAATACTATTTTTTTTTTAAATTCATGTTAGTTTGCAAGAAACAATAAGGTTATAGATTACTTAAATATTTGACCCTTGACATTTATTTCTCATCTTTACACCCTAAATGACCCCTCATTAGTTTATATTTGTACAATTCCCTACTTGTTGACATGAGTTTGCAACGGGTTACTGAGTAACGAAACAAAATGTTTGTATGTAGCAATTGTTGTAGTTCACCAAAAATTCTCAAGGAGGTAATTTTGGTTAAGCTTCTTCTCTTGGAATACGACATAATAAGAAAGGTTTGCTCCATTTCATTACTGTTTCCAATTGATCAGTAATTTTCAATAATAAGCCGTTGCAAACAAACTTAACTAATGTTAAGTAATGTTTTGTTCTAAAATTAACAGTCTAATAATTGATTAACATGTCCCGCGGTGAAGCTGTTTCATTGAGGAATTTTGGTGGTACGGAAAACCTCCATTTTTCGGTTTGCTAGGACATTTATATGATCATGATGGGAATCAGGGGTACACCTGGATCATTGGGAAAATTATACTTTTCGTTTTAGGCAAAACTATGAATTAACCTCAATATCTGATTTGTCGGTTTTAGGGTCTTTCAGTTGGCCATGGGGTTGAAGGGGTGAGGTAAGGGATAATTTGGGTTAACGAGAAAACTTTTAAGTAAAACTGTTGAAAATTTGTATTTTTTTTTGGTTTTTTGGTCAATTTGGTGGTCACAAGAATAAAGAGGCTGGATCACCTGGGTCAGTCAACCCGTTTAAAATTTATCGCGCAACCATACGGTAAATTATGACAGACAATTTTCTATCATAAAGCATGTAAACGCTGCTTAGTAAAGCATTATATCGTGTTGATCTTGCGTTTGACATGTAACAATAACATGATTGATTGTGAAATGTATCGACAATTTTTAGACGATTGTAGTTACAAGTAATCATATTTAAAAATTTTGGAAAGGGCAAAATTTTGTGCAGATAAAATAACAAAACAAATGTTATCGTGTTAATGTTATCGTGCAATACTTCGTGCCTCTAACATGTAGTAGTACCCATAGGTAACACGCAGATCTCGACCAGACAAATTTATGTAGTAGACCTAACCCATATAACAGCTTCTGTGCTAAAAGTAGCTGCGGAGTTTCATAAACAGATGAAAAAACTGCCAATAAGTTCAAAATTTTGAATTATCCTTATAGGAAGTTAACACGGAAAATGCAAAAGGGGGACCCTTCTCATGCTTGAAGGATCAAACTTTCATGAAAATAAACATGAAATCATCATTTGCTGAATTACGCTGTTGGTGCTCGATTTAAAAATTATTGAGAATAACCGTTTATTTCACCCAACCGTAATTGATAGTGGTAGTAGAGTAGTGGAAATTTGAAAAGTTATAATCCGGTTTCATTTTTAACCATTTTAATAGATTGCACTGAACGCTTGAAAAACTTCAGACAAAATAATAATTTCACCATACTGTTTTCAATATAAACCCAAAACCTAAAACACAAAACCTAAAAACCAAAACCTAAAAACCTAAACCAGAATACGTAAACCTAAACCCAAACTAAACCTAAAATCAAAAATCTTAAACTTAAAAAAAAGTAGGAAATTTTTTTTTCCAAATTCATTTTTTGTTTTATACTTTTCTGAAAATTTTCCTATACACTCGGGTTCAACATACACAAATTAGTCTACAAAATAATTAATGATTATTGCGTAAGATACATTCTTACAAAAATTGAAGAGAAGGGTCCCCCTTTTGCTTTTTCCGTGTTAAATCCCTATAAGGATAATTAAAAATTTTGAACTTTGGCACAGTTTTTTCATCTGCTTATGAAACTCCGCAGCTACTTTTAGCACAAAAGCTGTTGTATGGGGTAGGTCTACGACATAAATTTTTTTGGTCGAGATCCGCGTGTTACCTATGGGTACTACTACATGTAAGGCATTATGCAAGAGTAAGTTATTATGTGAGTTTGACATGCATTTGTATTGTAACATAAGAATTGCAATCATTTTTGTCCTTTGCTAACCTGCCATGCCCATTTTAGTTTATTTAAAGAAAAATAGCAATTTTTTGCATGTTAAATGCCCAACTATGGGAAAAGCAAAAGTGTGAACGACTTTTTGTAAAACTGACACAAATACAGTAAATTGGCAAAAGTATGGTCCTAAAAAATAAAAAAAATGTTAAGTAAGTTTTTGAGTTGCAGAATTTTATTAAAATGGTACGTTTATTTAAAAAAAAAAGTACTTTTTCTGTACTACTAATCAGTAGATGAGCAGAAATTTCTTGTCTACAATTAATAAAATTGCCTTTTCTAATTTCTAAATTTAGCACAATTTTTGTTTCTATTATCGTGAAGTTTCAATGGTTTCAGAACTTTCGATGCCAACGAACCGTTGGAGATTCGTGGAGACGAGAACCTTAAAAACCCTAGCGTGCATTTACTTTAAAACTTAATTGGTTTACTTTGAAGAGTTACTTGAGAGTTAAAAAGCTTAAGAGTTACTTAAATAACATTAAAAAGTTAATTTAACTAACTTAAGCAACAAATTAACTGCAATCAACTTACTTTGTTTCATTTTACATTTTTGGACGCCACACCTGGTTTGGCGCGTGTTTCGTGAGGTGCATAGTGAAGTACAAAAGAGGAAAAAAGAGGGTTTTTTTGTGTGGTATGTGGTTCTGCTTACCGGCTGTTTTATTGTGTCAATTTTAAGTTGTCAATTACTAATTGAATTCTAGCATTTAATTAATTAAGTAACTTCAGAGGAGGTCAAAGGTCATCTTCCTGCTTTCCGCAATCGACCAGTACCAAGTGTGCGTCACACAAGGTAAACAACAACACTTATCTCCCTCTATCAAGTGGATAACTCAAGGTTATCCACCATGCACCGTCCATCATCTTCCCGCTTCATGTCCCCATGCTGTCTGGAGTTAAGTTAATTAGTTATTTGAGGTCACTTTTTCTTTTGTTAGTTCATCCCAACTTGTCCATCATCACCTTTCTGATTGACCTTTTGACCCCAAGTGACACGTTCATCATGAGGACACGAAGTGGACAAATTGCTACGACGAGTTCAAAGGTCAAGCGCGCAAAGGCCGGCGTGGCTCCATCTGTCCGAGGAACACCCAAGCCAGGAAGTATTGGCAAAAGTCGGAGAGAAAGGTAAAGGTCACAAAGGTCAATGACACTGTCCCTGAAATGGATGCATAGCACAGGGGTCATGTCAACTATTGGACACGTTCTTTGACATTGGTTCTAGGGTCACGTCCATGGCAGAGACGAAGAACAAGGCAGGGAAACAGGGTTCGGCTAAGCTCCGACAGGAGCAGTCACGTGTCAAGTCAATGGCAGCTGATCGAGCCAAAAAGGAGCGCGCAGCGGCTAATCGACTCCAAAATGCGGCCAAAAAAGCAGAAGGGATTCAAACAGTAAGTTTTTACAATTCAGCGATTGAATTCGAAAAGCGTTCTCAGCGATTAACGATATAAGCTTAAGATTCTGTTCCCGTTCCAGGTCCATAAGTCACCCAAGAAAAACGCTCCACACAAGACCAACGCTGCCGCAAATAAATTGAAAGGAAACAGCTCTGTCGAGACCAAGAGGATGACCCGTAGCGGCCGCTAGGGGTCATTGACCTCGACATCCTCCTTACGTTGCTTTTAGTTGAATAGTTGCAGATAAGTTCCACTTCCATATCCAAACATGTCAGGTTTCCTATTTTGTTTTTGTTTTGATAAATTGAGATGTGTGAGTTAATAAAGAGTATTTAGGAAAATGAGAAAATGGAAAACTTAATTAATTGGATTTTTAATTTATTAACAATTGCAATAATTGTACTCATTTTTTAAATCATTCTGAAATTGTCAATTGTGGGCGTTCGAATGCTTTTCTTTTCTCTAAACACAAAATAAAAAAAAAGTTTTTAATAATCGCTTCAAGCGGGTCTCTTCCACTTATGTGAATAAGATTTTTTGTAAGAATGTGCCCGTGTTATACTTATCATAGTGGGCGTGGTTTCTTCAAAAGAGCTCATTTGCTCAAATACGAAAGTTGACCTGACTTGACCTTTGACCTAAGCGATGATAGGAGTAATCGCCAGCTAAATACCTGTCGGCGTCTATTGACAACTTGTTACAGCGCAAACGGATTGCAGAGTCCAGATTTTTTAGAAAAGCCAAACAAGCCTGTCACATGACGAGACTATTCCGGAAGCGCCGTTTAGAATGTTCTATTTCAATCAAGGAAAAATGAAAGCTAAGGTCTAGAAACTGAAAGAGGTCCCTTAAGGGTACTCCTGTCTTGTTCGGTAAGTGTTCACTTAATTGAAAAAAAAATTAAGGAAGTTGGATTCGAACCCCAGCTGTTTGAATCCATAGTGTCTTTACCCACAGGCAGAGAAATTCCAAAAACAACTTGGTAAAATAGGTCCTGAGCACGACTAATCACAGGGAATTTTCTAGTTTTTTTTCGGCAATTGGTTTTGTTACCATAATAAATACCGTTCATATAGTAGTTAATTTTTGGTTTATTTCATTGGGAGGCGATGCGTGAGTGCGTGAATAACAATAATTAAGCTTTAATTACACTTCAAACCCGAATTGCGCTTCTATGAAAAAAAAATCAGTTTGAATGGGTGCCCACAGCATTTTGTAATTTGAAAAAAAAAAAACATCTGTATAAAAAATTTTTGTATATGCCAAAATTTGAAATAAATAAATAATAAATGTTCCCATGAAATCGAACATCGCAGGTTCGAGTCTTACCACCTTCAATTTTGTGCAAAAAAAATTTACGATACTAAACCGTACGAGACTCCAAATATCTGTGCATAGCTTTCTTTCATAACTAATTTGTTACATGGCTTCCATTTATTAGATTTCAGTAAAAAAAAAAAACGCAATTTACTTTGGTTATGCTCGACTATCATTTTATTCGAATTATAAGACTATAAAACTGTTACTGTTTTCCCCAAGGTTAATCATTGTTTTCATTATTTTTATTCAAAGTTATTTAATTCCAGTTTACAAAAAATTGTTTCATCAAAATATTTGTATATTTTTAAGGGATTGTTTCATGAGTTAGTTAATCCATATGCTTTGCAGATAAATTTACAAATCTTCTTTTTAGGCATGGCACATTTAAAAGGCCATTTAGATTTTTAGTATTTATTTCCACTTGAGCGAAACTGATTTTTCGTATGCATCTGGAAACGCATCCAAGCAATTCAATTCTGAACGAACTTTGTTGTATAGAGTAGGGCTAAACATGGTGTAAAACTCGTCTTTAGTAAGAAAGCAGTCTGCGTACATTCCTTGAAACCTAGAAGAGAGCCATAGTATATTTAGTCATGATTTATATTTATACTATTACTAGTAAAAAAAAACGTTCTAGGATGGGTTATAAAAAAAAATTGTTGGAAAATTGATTTGCTTGAAAAAATTCTCTATGAACTTTATTTATATATACTTTTTTTTAAAAACCTACGTAATATACACAAAACCAAACAATTTCTTACCCGTTCTTTTTTAGACAGTATTGTTCAAAAAGCCTTACGGCCGCATTTCCATCCCCCATCGCCTTAAGTTTCTTCCCAGGTGGCATTCCGTATATGCCAATGTCAACGTAGTAGTCCTCTTTACCTTCCTTCCGTGTGTAAGCAATCAACCCAGGGCGAGCTATCATTTTGCATGGGCAAAGCCATATTGGATAAACCTAAATTATTTATAGATATAAAAGGCAGTTTGGTGGCGTGAGTCAGGCATTACATTTAACCAATTTTTCTTGATTTACAACAAGACGCTCTGTGGGATTATGATAAGTATTCTTGATGTAAACTCGAACATCACGGGTTCGAGCCAAACAACCTTAATTTTTATTATGCTTTTTTGAACAATAAACTTTCATGACTGAAGATCATCGTTCGAATGGCCCTAATGACGGTGAAATGACGGTTCCGACCCGTGCACACCTATTCTTGTCAACGCAAATGTATAAACGACTTTTCAAATGAATGTTATTTGGTAAAATAATTTCTGGCTTTATTTTTTCTACCCTAGACCCTACAGATTCATGACAAATGTTGGGTCCCTATGCTTCTAAAACTTGTTATGCAAACTACCACCTACAAACAACGTTTGAGACTACCTTGCCAAAACACCAGCTACCCGCATCGTCACTTTTGCCTCTCAACTTTTGGTCCGCTCGATATTAACCTTCCGGAAAATTTGCAGTCACTACAAATCGATACAAACTAAAACTAACTTATCCTTTACTAAGCCCCAGAAACAGGGACTTCAAAATTCTAGAGAAAAATTGTATGATTATAAGGTTTTCCCAAGGTTCCACACCCAATGGTTTCCAAATGAAAGGAAATCAACGTGCAAAGTGTTGGTCAAACATATATATTAACCGACACCGAACCCTTATATGTGTTCTGGTTTTAATTGAATACTTTTCAGATACTCCCATAGAGTTGTGTTTCACGTGTAAAGTTCTATAAATGTTCGTTTTGAATCTTCAAAATTTCAAACATAAAACAAACCAAATTAAAAATTAATGCCAATGCTAAGCTTTGCATAAACGTAATAGCACATGAATACTTAACAACATATTTATATGGCGATGGTGTACATTTGCTTGTACAAGTTCTTGTCCACGTACTCGTGCTTCTATTGTAAGCATGTATTGTAAACCAAAATATCTAATGCAATTTTTTGAGCACTGATATCTTGCTTACTATAACACGTTACATTATTAGAAACTTTACTAACAATTTAAAATAATGATTAGCTTATTATACTTATTAAAAACCAATTACCCCTAATTACTGAATGTTTGATGGTGATGAAAGGTGTTTAGTAATACAAATTATGACCCAAAACAAACTCTGAACTCTGGGGAAGCATTAAGTCAAACATATAATCATTTAGCTGCCATTCATGTCGCGTTACTTAAGTTTACTTACCTCTGCAAAGTCATGACTGAGACATAAGGATTCTTCCAGATCATCAATTGCTACTACGAAGTCTTGGCCGACTGCTCGTTTCTGAACCCAACTGACCATTGGAGTCCAAAGGCAACAGGCCAACATCTTTCCGAACTGCATGTTCAGAGGAAATATCCAACCAAACAGGAACATGTACCATCTGGTTCTGGTAACGGAGGCTGCTGATCCAATGACCCAAAACATTCCACGAGTGTGTCTGTGGTAGTAGTCTCTCGTAGGAATATACTCAACTACGACTTTCGTCTTGTTTAGAAACCTTTCAGGATGTTGGTAAAACCAAGGCTTGTACCATCTATTGATGTAGTTTATCTAATGTTCAAAAATACTTGAATGAACTAAAAATATGTAGAAGGTCAATACTATACATTTCGAAAGTGAAAACCCAAATTGATCCTACAATAATCTGAAATTAAGTAATAATATTTGTGTAGATTTTTTCTCCTAAACTTTTTTGAAGAACTTAAGCAGGCACCTTCATAGGTTGAAACGTGTTTAGGCCATAACTTTTTTTAATAACTAAGTTTTTTTTATGTAATAACGATTCTGTGAGCTAAATGTTTGATTATTCAATTTTTTTCAAGATTTAAAAAATAAGATGGCAAACCAGCTTCCAACCACCATTTTCATTCACAAAAAGAATGATAACTAAAAATTGTTTTTGAACTCAAGTACAGTACCAACAAATATGAAAATGACTAAAAAATAACGAATGTAAAGAAAAATTGTATTGCATTTTACAACTAAAAAATACATGTCAAAACACAATTGGGTTATCAAGAAGCAATATAAAAATTACCTTTCCGCGTTCTGCTTTATCCGCAAAGTTTCCCAACATGACAACGGCATTGTGCTTACCATACGCAATGCCTTCAATGAACTCGTACTCTGATCTCTGGAGAAGTTCTTGTGTCTGAGCAATACTCGTCGAAGCATGATATTCCAATTTGACATATCTAAAAAAATTCAAGCCAAATATGTAAAATGTATAATGCACACATGAAGCATAAAAATTAACACACTTTCCAGCTTTAATCAGCGGAAATGTAACAGATGTTAGAAATCCCAACGTCCCATAAGACATAGGTACAGAGTGAAATATGTCTGCATTTTCTTTCTAAAGCATCGTAGTGAAATAGGAAGTGTTAGCATTTTACATAAATAATTTTGCTACAGAAATAAACATAAAAACTCACCTCTGAGCATGTTATTACTGAGCCATCAGGCACAACCAGTTCGTACTCAAGGGCAGTAAAAGCAATTATGCTGTACTTATGAGACGATGACTCAAGGCCAGCTCCATTAATTAACCCACCTTTTGAAGAAAAAAAAACGTACCTGACAGATAGTTAAATATTGGTTTCATTTTACTAACACTACGACGTTTAGCCGGAATTTTGCCAGTTTAACTAACAAGTTTTGGATTTTCCAGACAGAAATAGTTGTAAGTGCAACAACTACCAACAACAACTTTTCATATTCAAGATATTGAATAGTATCTAGTATATGACTTTGACTAAGATTATGCAAATTAAGCATCGTGTATTATAATGTAATAAAGGTGAAATGAACTTCAACTTTATGATTTCGATTTGCACCATAAGAATCCTAAACTTATTTTTTAAATCCCTTTGATTTGGTATTGTGACACGGAAAAAGGATTTTTTTTTTTACAAAGTTGCCTTACCAACTGTAAGTATTTCAACCTCGGGAACAACAGGAATTGTGTATCCGAGAGGCAGCAATTTGTGTGTTAACGTTCCCATGCCAATGCCAGGTTCCACTTTTATTATCTAATGAGAACGTTATAAAATCGTAGTTAAAACTTGACATATGCATATTTAAGCCATAGTTAATGTATTAATCATTGACTTGCTCACCATATTATCTTCGTCGATCTCAATTATATCGTTCATATCCAACTCAATTTGTGTAAATTTACTTTTGTTAACATTTCGCATAGCCGCTGTTTTCCACGTGGGTCGAGCCGTGCACATTTGCTTTTTTCGTCCATTTAGATTCCAGGTTTTTACCTAATTATAAATGTGATTAAAATAAATTTCGAGAAAAAACGTTGACATTACCTCCACTGCACACTACATTCTAAAATTAGTATTATTAATGAAAAAAAATATGCGTTTCTGTTGAGTTTTCCAAAAAAAAAAATAAGACCCCCCAAAGTGAAAGATTTCTGTTTTTTTTTCTGCTCCAATTTTGAAACTTCTTTTTTTTGGTCGGCAAAGTAAGTTAATTGGTCAATCTGTAACTTTAAGGGTGAAGTTGAAAGTTAAATATGCTTCACTTCCTTCAGAATTATTTTGAAAATGGGAATGGTAATAAAGAATTTTTTGCTTTATCTCATACCCGTTTGTAAATGCAAAGAACGTAATGTTGCAAGTTTACTTCGATTTATTATAAATCCTTAGCTTTACTTCAATTTTACAAAAATTTGTGACAAAATTTCAACGTACGTCTGCATTACTTACGTCATCTCTAGTCGTTTTTAAAGTTAAAATTCATTTCTTGTTAAGTGTTTGTGTATTACCTGATCTTGAATTCGTCGGACTTTTCTTTTATGGTTTCCAGGAGTATTTCGTGCACGGCAGCCATCAGGGCAAAATATGGTGACACGGTCATAAATTAAATTTGGTAGATAATAAAATACAATTGCTAAAGGCGTGCCAATTAATAATGCGACATTTAGTATAAACGCAAACAGGGCGTCATTCATTTTTCTTAAGACAAGTTACGGGGGATTTTCTAACTTCGTTATTGTCAACTCTGAACTAACACTTCGCGTTAAATTCTCCATGGTTTTTAATCAATATTTGAAAAAAAAAACAGGTTTCCCCATCATCTGGAATCTGGATTTGTTTCCTTGCCAAAAGGTGACTTTCATCATTTAGTTTTTCCTCAAAGAACAAATTGCAATCATATAGTCAATTAAACCATTGAAGCAAGTCAATTTGGCAAAAAAAAATGAAACAAAAAACTTGATCTGAATAACTTAATATTTCAATAAGGTGCAAGCTGGGTAGTCATTTATTAACGCCTAATTGATTAGATTTGCCATAATCAATTATTCAATTATATGATATATTCAAGCCCAGATCAACATAAACTTCGTGCTTTAAAATCACCCACATTTTTAAAATTTAAAACTCGATTTCACATAAACAAGTCCAAAGAAGAATGGCTAATAAATAGTTCATTACTAGCAAAGACAATATTAATCAACCCCTACACGTATTACAACATTCAAAATACTTCAGAAATCCGAATATTTATATATTTGTGCGTAACGGTTTCACAAAAAAAAACTTCCATCCATCCTCCTCGCCCGACTCCGATAGATGGGCATTAAAATACACAGATTTACTTGTGTTTAGAAATTGAAGTTGTTTCTTTTTGTTTGAAGACTTAGTATAAAAATTACCATTTTCATTCAAAGAATACGTCTAAAAAAAGAGTATTGTAATATAATAGTTCTTTAAAACATAAATATTGTCTTCAAAAAATACAAATTTTATTGTGTAACGCTCGAGTTGTTTTTTGTTTATGAAATGAATATTGTTTACGTTAAACAGTACAATTTTACTCAATTCTTCTTACAAAATCAAAGAAATAAAAATTATAAAGGGAAATGGCTAGAATTTAAACTTATTCAATTCAAATATATGTATTGTATCAGGTAGAAGGCTTGTAGGTATCTTTAATATTTAGTTGCGGTTTAGTTTAGTTTAGTTGACAAAAATACAACTAATAAAAATTGTGAACAAAAACTGGAACAAATTCTGTCTCAAATTAATTTTTTTTATGCAATTTAATCTTTTAAATCTCCTTCATGTTCCATAAGCGTTTTTTTTTGTGTTACATTTAAATAAATGTAGGATTTGAAGAAATTTTTTTCCCGTTTTTTAAAAATGTATTTGTCAATTAGTATTTGACTAATTAAGTTGTGTTTTAGAAGAGGTGAAAGGTCAAGGTTAGTGCACATACCACAGTGTCCACAAGGTAAACAACACCACTTATCTGCCACTATCAATTCCATAACTCAAGGTTATAGCTCAGGCGCCTTCCACCATCTTCCCGCTTCTTGTCGCCATGTTGTCTTGAGTCAAGTTAATTAGTTAATTGAGGTCACTTTCTCCTTTTGTTAGTTCATCCCTTGTCCACCAGCACCTTCCTGATTGAACTTTGACCCCAAGTGACACGGTCATCATGAAGACACGAAGTGGGCAGACTGCTACAGTGAGTTCAAAGGTCAAGATTGTCAAGGCCGATCTGGCTCCATCGGTTCGAGGAATACCCAAGTCGGGACGGATTGGCAAAAGTCCGAGAAAAAGGTAAAGTCCACAAAGGTCAATGACCCTGTTCCTGAAATGGATGCATAGTGCAGGGGTCATGTCAACTAAATATTTGACACGACGTTGACCTTTGATGTTTGTTCTAGGGTCACGTCCATGGCAGAGACGAAGAACAAGGCGGTGAAACAGGGCAGGGCTAAGCTTCGAGAGGAGGAGTCACGTGTCAAGTCAATGGCAGTTGATCCAGCCAAAAATGGGCGCGAAGCGGCTAATCGACTCCGAAATTCGGCCAAGAAAGCAGAAGAAATTCAAACAGTAATTTTTTATAATTCAGCGATTGAATTCGAAAGGCGTTTCAGCGATTTACGATATAGCTTAAGATTCCATATTTCCCTTTCAGGTCCGTATTGCACCCAAGAAGGACGCTCCGCACAAATCCAAGGCTGCCGCAAATAAAGGGAAAGGAAACAGCTCCGTCGAGACCAAGCGGGTGACTTGGAGCGGCCGTTAGGGGTCATTGACCCTGAAGATTCCAAATACGTTGTTTAGCAGATTAGTTAAGTTATATAGATGATTTACATTTCCAAACAAGTAAGTTGTCCAGTTTCGTATTTGTTTTGATAAAGTAGACGTGGTTTGAGATATTAAAGATTAGGCAAAAAGATTAATTAGTAAAACGAGTTAATTACTTGAAATTAATTGATTAAAATTTTAACAAATGTACTTCAATTGCATTCATTGGGGGATATACCTGCGAAATTGTCATGGATTTGGAATCTTCGAATGACTTCGCATTGCTTTTCTCTTTAGAGGTAAAACTAATAATCGCTTCAAGCGATTCCTTTCCGTTTATTTCAAGCTCATTTGAAAACGATTGTTGTAACATCCGCCAGCGTCAGAATAGTGGGATTGGTTACAAAAACGTACCTAATCGTCTCAATCGCTGGTATTATGAATAGATGTATCGCTGCTCGTGAAAGGTAAAACGTTCTGCGGCGTTGTAAAGCGCTGAATAATGTTCCAGCGCATGAACCCAATGTCTCATTCCAAAAAATATCACTTTTACGCTCCCTTCTCGGGCCGCACCCATTCGAACATTAATTTCCTCAAATACAAAAGTTGGCATGACCCCGACTTGACCTTTGACCTAAATAATCAAATAAAGACTTGAACCATCTATTCAAAAACCGGTGCAGCGTCGACACGTCATCCAATAGTAAAAGTTTTACAGCGCAAACGCTGATTCCGTAGATTCCATAGCATTTTGTTTAGGAAAACTAAAGCCGAAGGCAGGAGCTTTACCTTTAAGGCACCCTATTAGTGTTTGGCCTACACTAATTTATGTTCAATTTAAATATATAAAACTAGGGTCGATGGTATACTTGTCTTGTTTGGTTAGTCTTTATCTATTTGAAGAAAATAAAAGTGCAAGACAACATAAAATGCAATGATGGCGGTGAGATTTGAACCCCGGCAGTTCGAGTCCTTAGCTAGAGCTCTTTACCCATAGTCTAACAAATAGGAAAAACCACTCGGTTGAAATAGCGCATGTCCACTACTCATTCAACGCGATTTGCCGTTTATTATGGTGCTAATTCTTTTTATTCTTCATATTAATTACCGTTTTTTAAGTCAAGTCCAAGGCTGCCGCAAGTAAAGGGAAAGGAAACAGCTCCGTCGAGACCAAGAGGGTGACCCGTAGCGGCCGCTAGGGGTCATTGACCCCAAAGGGTCCATGCCATAATCCCTAAAATAAAAATCTCTACACAAAAATCTCTAAAAAAAATCTCTGAAATAAAAATCTCTACACGTTAATAATCTCTACACGGTAAAAACCTCTAAAATAAAAATCTCTACATGTTAATAATCTCTACACAAGAAAAACCTCTAAAACTAGAAGCATCTTAAAAATATAAAAAGACCACTGGTGCAAAAGTTATATGGGGTCGAAGGTCAAAACCCAAACTGAAACGAGCCAAAAAATGCAGTTTCCGCTAGCTTGCGCGAGCGAAATCAGCATTTTTTGACCCGTTGATGTTTGTCCTTTGTGTATTCACTTATAACAACTCTTTAAAACCTAAACCTAACGTTTAAAACCGAACCTTAACAACAGAAGAAAACTTTTGTACTTTGACCCATGTAACTTTTGAACCAAATTCTTATTTAGAGGTTTTCTTAGAGGTTTTTCTTGTGTAGAGATTATTAACATGCAGAGATTTTTATTTTAGAGGTTTTACCCGTGTAGAGATTATTGATGTGTAGAGATTTTTATTTTAGAGATTTTTGTTTAGAGATTTTTGTTTAGAGATTATTATTTTCGGGATTATGGCCAGCTACCACCCCAAATATCCCCCATGTATTACTTAAGTAGAATATTTACAGATAATTTCCATTTCCAAACAAGTCAGTTTCCCTGATTGAGAGGTGTGAGTTAATAAAGAGTAATTAGCAAATGGAGTTAGTTTGAACTTAACTAATTGGATTTTTAATTTATTAACAAATGCAGTATTTGCACTAGTTTTTAAATTATTCTGAAATTGTCATGCAACCGTGGTTTTTAAGCGCATCATATACATAAGCGAAGAGAAAAGTACGAAATCAATTCAACTTCAACTTATTACTCATTATCGAGTCTACTTATGTCATTTTTAGTCATAAATAGTTGACTTAGGTTAGCATTTATTAGTTTTTCAAATTCAATTAGGTTAGATTTTGAAATATGTCTTTCTCT
>JAQFYP010001083.1:0-17375 GCA_034694865.1 Bilobella braunerae | reverse complement strand
TCATCGTCTCTCGCCGCAAGGTGCCCTTTTTCATTTCATTTAGGCCGAGGCAAGGAAGGCCTTGCCTAGCCCTTATACCTCACTCTCTCACCTCACCGTTTCTAAAAAAAATCACAGTTTAGTATTAAATCAGTTCAAAATTTTCACCTTATTTAGTTTATCAATAATAGTTACCAATGTAGTTAGATTCTTAAAGCCCTCGGTTCTCTGTCCTCGGACATGTTTGTTTGACCTTTACATATAAACGTTGCATATTTCTCCTTATTTGTGGGGTAATGCCAAGATAATTGGCAATATTTATTATTAGTAGTAATATTTACTCTTTACTTTTTTGACAATAAATCGTTTAATTAACGACATGGCAACACGCAATATGCATCTTCGATTGAAAAAATTTAAATTAAGTTGAACAATAAGTATTGGCAAATTTCCATTGTTCTAATGCTATATAATTTCAGAATTCAAAGGTATATGTATCTTTTATAGAAAGATGGGGTGTGTTGCACGGGAGTGTTGCTATTTTGCATAATGGGAAAATTGTAATAAAGCGCTAAAATATCCTAACTAGTGAATAGCCTTTGGTTCCAAAACGCCAATTTCTTGATAAAACAAATTGATTGTTTCCAATTAAAAGTTTGTTGCTTTCTTTTAAAATCTGTGAAAATCAAATAGCATTATCATGTCAAGTGTTAATCTTAAATTTGCGGATTTTGGTTAATACAAAGTTCATGGCAAGAATGCGAATTTGAGCTGACTAGACTTTAAGACAATATGCTAACAACAGTTTACATCTGCTACAGCAATTAACTGTTAACAGACATAAAACTGTAATATACCGTTTAGTTTAAGGAGGATAAATTGCCGGACGGGATTCTTTTACTTGGCGATTTCACTATTGCGTTCCGCGAGATTTGGTATTTCCCAACGTCATAGGATTGCAATTTTCTAAATACGCTTTGTCTAGTGGCTGGCTATGACGAAGAATAATGAAAAAATACTGACGTCCCAGGGCTAAAAAGTTTAATAATTTATTAGACGCGCTCACTATAAAATCCCATCGTTCTCGGCAAAAATCAGTGCTCTTTACTTTTTAAACGAAAATTTAAAACAGAAGTTTAGTTATTTGTACTTTTCATTTGAAATTTTTTTTGAAGTGTCAAATCCAAAATCAAAACTGAAACACAACACACCGGTAACAACAGAATTCCTAGAGATTAGGTATGGTAACTAGAATCAAAACTCCCTAATAGTGTAAGTAATAAGTAATAGTGTATAATAGAAAATGAAACTATCAATAGTTAATACGCTGATACTTTAGTGTCAACTTTAAGTCGTGTAATTTAAAAAGATTCGCCAAAGATTCTTTTGCAAGAATATAGCAATTTGGTTAAAATGCTATAAACATGATCATCTGAGAGAAATTTTGAATTTTGAAATTCTGAGCATACGAGATATAGGTCAACTTTTGTAGTTTGTTGGATTAATTCAAATCCAGAATTATAGATTAAGAGGTATAGTACCTGCATGAACCCAGTTGGTAAAAAAATGTATTATATGTATTAAATGTATGTATTAAAAATTATTCAGACGAAATGAAAATTTTAATAGTTAGTTAGTTGCTTGTTTTGGAGTGAAAAGAGCCTTTCTTGGGTTAAGAGGATTAATCTGAGGATCCTTCATTTTTGATTTGTCTGGGTTAGAATCCATTTTCTTATAACACCATTCCTTTAACTAGTATAAATTCCAGACTACGCTTGGCATTATACATTAATATAAAGATGGTAAAAATAACCACATTAACTGTATTTACACTAGGTACATCTTACAATGCTGAATCGCGTTTCTATTCTGTTTCTCGTTGTATGTAACTACTTTTTCGCACGAGTAGAAACTCAACAAGTATGTTCACACTTTTACTCTTTTTATTTAAACAAACTTACTAAATTAATCCAGCGCAAATCTTTTCCAGCTTGTAGGAATTGTACATAGTGTAAATAACTACGACCAATGTTTGCGTCAAGTTTACTTGGGAAACGGGCCGTGGATTGAACTTGCAGACTGCTCAGTCTCTGACCAAAACCAGTGGGTCCTTGTCTCCGACGTCCAAGTTAGTTTTATTAGTACACTAATTTGTAATACTAAAATACTTTAAATTTAAGTATAATATAAGTATAATATTATTAAAATGTAATTAATACTTTAACTAAGTATATTTTCAAATGAATTTACAGAATTTGGAAGAATACTACACTTCTTTTCAGTTCTACAGTCAAAGTCCGCCACCACCAACGGTAGCTTTGCCACCTCAACCACCAATGCCATTGCCACCGCCACCTCCTAATGGTATGTGCTTAAGTCTCTACGACAATGACATCATTAACCAATATCCAGTGTTGTCTTGGGACTGTTGTGGGCAAGATAATCAGATGTGGCTAATCAACGGAAACTATGTAAGACATTTGTTTTAAATACATGCTAACAAAAAATTTTAGTACAAAAATGTGATTGTATTTATTTGACAATTGGCAAATGCCCTAGTCAGCAAGGACTGAGATACTTAGGTTACATGTTTGATTATCAGAATTTGTTTTGTGACTGTACTTACTCTGTGTATAAATAGGACTAAAACTAATTTGATACTAAGGATACTGAGAGCTAGTACAAAAATTATATATTCTGATTGGAGTATGCACGTCAGTGACCAGGAATTATGCAATTATTTCCCAATAAAAGTAATTTTTATATAAAAACCGTGGCGCATATACGTAAGGCTTTTGTCCTAAATAACAAAGCTAGCCTCGGTTCTTGTGCAATCGAGAAATGCAACTTAGACACACGACAATAATTTGTATTAGATTTATTACCATCTATGCTTAAGTAAAGGGTTTATTAACCCATAGAAAGTGCATGTGTGTGTGTCCGTAAACGTTTGTACAAGTTCTCCCTTCCACCCGACCATTACTCCTCGCCGTGCTCTTTCTTTGAAATGGTATATTGTGACCCTATATTCGTTGTAGTTGACCCCTGACCCTTTTCCAATTTAGTTGACCCCTCAAGCTGAAAGGGATTTCGGGGGTTTGCTATAGTTGCTTATACTTGGAAGCAAATACTAAGAAAGTGAAGGGATTGAAGTTTCCAATAAAGGACTTCTCAAATACAGCGTGTTTCATTTCCTCATACCCTTCAGCACTAGAAGGTTAGCAATGCTTGTAATTCTTCTTAATTTAAAAAAATAAAATACTGGAGAAATAAGCCAATGGTGAATAATAAGTGAATGGTGACTTTGCGGTTGAAAAGTACATTTAAAATCTAGTTAGCCAAACTAAATATTCCAATTCCTCAAAATGCAATCCAATAAAAAAAATTCCCTTGTCATTGGGCGGACTGGTTTGGTTATATAATCTCAAATACATATGCAATAGGTTTTGTACTTTACACAGAAGCACAATGAACACTTTCAAATAATCTTAGCTCAGGTTTAGTAAAGTTCAAATTATAAACACTGCTTTGTTAGATTTGAATTAAGAGCAAATTAAATGCGCCAGAGTAGTAATTTATCTAAACGATTGTAGAACTATATGTATAATATAATCAGGTAACATAAGATATTTATTTTTTAGTATGCGTCCGTCCGTACAACCGTCGGTTTGCAGTTGCAATGGTTTAAGCAAGTCGTTCCACATCGCATTCTTATTTAAAGATTCTCAGCTCTTTTAATTCTAACATTAAGATGCGTTGTCTTAGCATGTCTGAATAGATTACGTAAATATAAGATTGTGAAAATGGTTTTCGGAACTATAACTGAATTGTTACGATTTTATAAAATTGCTGTAGTGCAGTGCTGAAATTTTTTTAAACGTGAGTACCCAAGTAATATTGTAATTAAGCTCCTCACACAATACATCTAACTTTCCCTTTCCCCGTGCGTGCTATTTATGTGGTTCCCTGACTAAAAAACAAGGAACAAATGAATTGAACACAATTTTACATTCCCTACGCAGGATACCAGCTTTCAACTCCAATTACAATTTCCCAGGAACTGTCTTACGCTTGACAGCGATACAAAATATGCAAGGCAAGCAACCTGTCTTGATCCAAACAACGCTACGGGTCAAACTTGGGTCATTGAGTCATTTGATCCCCGTGCGCGACAAGTGCAGAGCCAAGAAAACCCTAACATGTGTTTATCATATGTTGGCAACTCTAATGATCCTTACAGACTAATCTTGGTTAATTGCGACTCAACCGACACCAGTCAAATCGCATATCCTCTTTATGATGTAAGTTTCGAAAAAAATTGCATCGATTAAAAAAACCGTGAAAACCATATTTGAACGATATTTTTAGAGTACTTCAGGCCAGCCGTTTTCTGGAATCCAATTTATAAATAGCGATGTATTGATTTACGCAGCTTCCGCCGACGATAGTCTAATTCAGGTAAAATGAACCTTGAAAATTTTAATTACACAGCTTCAAAAATATAAACTAAAAACCAAAATTTTATACCAATATTTTTCAATTCACTAATTCTAATACCTATACTTATGCAAAGTCACTATCCTCAAATTTGACCTACAAGCAAAAAGTCCATTGAAACTCAGAATGGCTTGGTTGGTTAAGCCACATTATGTCTCATGGTGATTTACTAAATACGTTTATGGTGTTGTACGTAACATTAATTTAGTGGGTTGGTTTTCTTTTACAAAATATTAAGATATTGGAAACTGTTGCAGCAACATCTCGTTACAATATTAATGAATAGTTATTTAATGTCGGAGATTGATATCTTAGCTATTATTTGATAAAGAATGTGTGTTGAAAGAACGTTGCAATTTTACAACTTTCATTTAAAACGTTTAGGAGAATAATTTTGAGCTTCAATTCTTTGGCAATTGCCTCACAATTGGCGTATCTGGCAACTCCTTAGGCCTACAAGCCTGCGCTAGCGGAATGCCCAATCAGGCTTGGACGTTAGTCGACCTTAACCCGTCAATTACTTTTAACAATGCCAAGGTAGTACAGCAATTTTAAAAGAATTTTTGATCATAAACTAAGTACAATTGCTATGATAGGTTCTGCTTAAACACAAAAGCTCTGGGTTGTGCCTCCAACCTGCCTCTGATGAGAGTAACTACAATTTGGTCTCTTGCGACACAACTGGCATAGAACTGATGGCGCCTATTGATTGGGAGGTAAAACTATTTCTAAATTTTATAATCACGGCAATTTCCAAAGACAAGCCAAATATGACCGTCCTAAGACACAGAGTCATTAATAACAAAATCTTCAAATTTGGGGACGAACTTGCATAGCTAGTCATTATATAATAAAAAAAACATAATCAGAAAATGTTGCCACCGAGTTTCCTCTAGAACAAATGATAAACTTGCTAAATTTGATCACAATAAAGTTTCCTAGGGAACTCTTGAATATGAACAAGTGGTCCATATTTTACCTTTTAAAATTACTTTAGCCATGGATTTCGCGTCCAACCGTCCAGTTTATACTGTTGTTTGAATCCAATAAGGTGCTTTAAATTTCTAGTTTTCAGTAAAAGTTTTGTAACTTTCACTATATAATGGCTTGACATATGGCAGTATAAATTGTGATTTTTGCTTGAAAACACTTAATAACTAAGCTGTGTTAATGTGAGCCTTGGCCTCATTTGAAACTTCCAAATTAAAAAAAAATATCGTATACAAAAGATCAATCATATTATTATTCGGAAGTTACTCAACTTCAAAACATTAAGTCAGCAATTTACCATGTGGTATGAACTTTTTATTAGTTTTAATGTTATCCAAACCTAATAGAATATTAAATTAGTTTTCATATTGCAGTATCTTGTAAGTTTCCGGTAATTAGGTAGATAAGGCTTGTGTATCACAAACAGTAGTATGTTGTAAATTATGTACCACACTTATAAGCTAAACTAAACAATTATTTTCTCCTATAGAATGGTAATACGCTCACGCCAGGCTACTTACAATTTAGTGGAAATTGCTTATCCGTGACACAACCGAATTCAAAAGTTACACAATTGCAATGTGCAGGGGCCATGATTCAACGGTGGTATATTTTGCAATCTAAGGCAAGTAACTCAGTAATGTGGTGCACTGTGGTTCTAATTTTGTATAGTTTCGTATGGTATATAGGACCCATCTGCAATTCAACTTAAAAATTCAAACAACAACTGGTGTCTTACGGCAGAGGAAAGTCTCACCTATATGTATTTGTCCGATTGCACTAATCCTGAGCTCGAGTTCACTGTGAATCAAATGTGGATCATTGTGGACAAGACGCAATAGTGCAGGAACAACCTCTTGAATCGGCAACAAATGGTTTTGTGTCTTGTGTCTTCTTCACCATTATAACTTTTGCTCGTTGTAATGTTTTTCTGTATAATTTAAAAACGTTACTTCTCTAGCAATTTTTTTTCAAAAATTAATTCTAAAGTAGTTTTACATAAATTATATGTAAATATAGATGGTAAATATGGTATTTTAGTTTTTAGCAAAAAAAATTACAAATTTTCCCCCAGTATTGAAAATAAATTAAAAATATCTTTAATTCGGTATTTATACCCTTCGGAGACAGTGACTCTTTGTATCAGTCGAAGATTACAACAAAAATACATCGATTGTTTGATAACACACATATGGTTCCGATGAATGGCGTATACATGACCGGTTCAAGGAATGTTGTCCACGTTGAATTAAGACTTAGAAGTCGAGAATATATTTCAAATTACACATAACATTTTGAGGAGCGTTGCTCACTGAAATCTTGTGTTATTTGAAAAACGTCATTATCAACCAGAAAGATTTAGAGTTTTCTGTTGTTCGTCGAAGTATCTCAATTAGTGGAGCACTATCAAATTGTATGTCATGTATAAATAGTATGTCCGCACAAATAGTATCGAACAATTGGTAAATAATAGATATAACACGTATCTATGACATTAAAAAGAAACCTCCAAAATACACATTATTATCCAGAAGCGCGCAATTGCTAGATTGGCGACTCTTCGCATGTCAATATTATGGCACATCTTCTTTAACATCCCGGACTTTGCCATAACTTCTCGTTAGGTATGGAAATGGGAATAAATGAATGGACAGGAATTCGTTCCCGAGCATACCAACAGGTAGGTTGCTCGTGTTAACCACGAGAACAGGCGCCTTGTAGTGTATGTTACTCATAGCCTTAGTAATTAGTCATGTCTTTATAGGGGAGAGTTTGTATTAAGTCACCTGGTGTCATGCGTCACCGGAAGTTCCTCTTTGTCATGTGAGAACGGGTACCTTAAATAGGTATCACTAACAGTAGGTACCTCTAGGGCATTCTGTATAAATAGCCTTGCTCTCTGTTAGTTAAGCATCCAACACCAAGATTGCATCAGGCTAAGGAAGACCCATAGGAACCAATGGATTCTCCTTGTCACTGTCACTGGTCTTATCCAAGACAGTGAAGAAATCCGATGGTCCCGGACTGTCACTCGTCACAGTCATTGGTCTCGTCTGAGACAGTGAACTGGTTTGGTCCCAACGGTGTTGGACCTTTTGTAACTTGTCATTGTAACTTGTCACGTTTACTAGTTATAATAAAATAAGTAAATAAATATCTAATGTCCAAGATATTACACGCCTCTTATGCCAAGAGGCAATGGACAAGATACGGCAAATTAGTTTTAGAAATGCTTTTTCAGGATTATTGGCAATATTGATCTACAAATAATACCACACCTTTAAAATGCTTTATAGCGATAATCGACACAACCGCTTGCATTAAGTAATAACCATAAATGTCACCAATGATTTAAAAAAAAAGATTTTGAGAGTACTAGAAGGAATCTAAAAAGAAGATATACTGGTAAATTGACGGCTAAAAATTATTGTCACATGTAGAATGTATTGAGTGCAGAAAATAAATATATTTATGAAATAAAGATATATCATATATATAATATAGATATATAGATCTTTATTACTCCCCCTGGCCTAACCATAGGCATGCAACTCTCAGTTGAAGCAGCTTCCTACCTTAAAATACAGTTCAAAAAGTCTACTGTTCATCATTAACTAGTTAGGTTTTAGTTGAAAAACAAATCTGTAGAACGAATTGGACATTTTGGTGCTAATTTCTATTGAGAACGGTAGCATCACATGGTGGCGCAGTACTACCACCACAAACGGGGCTAATTAAGTCACTCTTAATGGTACTCTGATTTGAAGCTGGGGCTCTTGTTTGGATTTAAATCTAAGTGTCCGAGGACGTTGCAAATGTGAGTTTTGTCCGCACAACGAACATGGTAAATTTTTATTCTTTCAAAAGTTGTGTTCTTAAACAATTTTAACATTCAAGGAGTTTTAATTCCAATAATTGGGTTGGATGGCATGATTAAGGGAACAGTTTTTCAGTTTAAGTTGAGATTAGTGCAAGAACTATACTGAATCATCATACTCCGCTTGGTAATCAAGACATGGTTTAAGCAAACAGCTTAGAAGTAGAATGTAATTCTCTTTTTGCACAAATTTCAGAGTGTTCCATGCAATTTGAATCCCACCCAATGATTGGTAGGTTCCGCACTCTGGTTGAGAAACGCCCAAGATTCCCGCTTTGTTCGTATTAATTCTTGCTACACGCGTTCTAAGTCATTCGAAATCATAAACTCCACATTTGCAGACAAAATTAAAAATAATTGTTTTTATATTTGAATGAAGTGCTTAGACCATTATGTCAAAAAATACTCTAAATCTTGACTATATGCAATCTATACTCTGCATTTAAAACCGAAAACGTAGAGATATTTTATTATTTAAAAAAAATGCGATTTTAAAGTTCTTATAAATGTTTTTGAGAAAAATTTAAATAATTAAAACAGCCTTTTTTTAATTTTGGCATTGTGCCCCATTTTATACAATCCAACTGGCCTCTTCGCCTATTGTGTCAATTTTCTAAAACAAATAGAGCTCAACAAATTATTTTTTTAAACTATAGCGTAGCCCATTTTTAAAACCATATTTGGTTAGATCGTTCAATCCCCATTATAAACAAAAGTGTGCATGTACTTGCTGTTGACACTTTGTCAAAATTGGATCCGAGAAAATATATTCGTTTTCATTTTGAAAAAGATTTTTTTTGGTGATGATGTCAAGATTAAGCGATAACAGCGATAACAATGCGATAGCTCCTAACGCCTCCTCCAAAAGATGCTTAAACAAACGCTTTCTGGATTTCTTCCCTTCCCCCGCGTTAGCCCCCATCCAATTAAAATTGACATAGAAACTGACTAAACTAAGGGAAGAAATTTCGAGTGGAAACTCATAACAACGCTTATTCCTTAAATGCTAATAACCTAATCTCAGCTCAGATTTGAGGCAGAGCACTCGCAAGCCAGGGCTGACCTTCGGTATGCAAGGGACGAACGCCGAACTTTCACCACTTGAGGGAAGACGAAAAGGAAGGTTGGCAGTTTTGACCAGTAAACTGCCACCACAGCCACCAGCCACCAGCCACCCACAAAAGATACACAAGTAAATGACGTATGCCTTAGCTAAATTTTTTTAAACTTAGGATTTGCATTGACGCAAACAACTATCATGAAAAGTAATTTCGAAGTTTGCCTGGGGCGTAAATTTAGCAATGACGCCATGGGTTTTCAGAACAATACGTAAAAAAACCCAATGCTCGTACGCAATATGCATATGATAATTTGCATGCCGTATTTTTAAACACAAAATCGAATTTGTAATGTGAGTGAGATAGGGATAGAGTTTTATCCTTGAAACCCCGTATGACCTGGTAATTTAATATTTACTTCTATCGCCTTCTTAACAAAATAGAAATGACTTTAAAGAAAACCTGTTTTGTTCAAAACAAAAACAACTTCAAATGAATAGAAAATCTATTCATTAGCTTGTCGCTCGAATTGTTTATGTTAGTTACTTATTGTGTTTAAATATGGAAATCTCACGATCTCTGTCCAAGTATTGTCCAAGTACATAACCTTATTATATAAATATTATCTTGCATAATTCTGCTTATTTGTGATACAATGTGACAATAATTGATAATACCATTATTATTAGTATTATTTTCTTTCATAATCTGACAATAGGATGTTTCTTTTTCGACACGGCAACACGCGACATACATTTTCGATTGAAAAAATTTGAATTGAGTTGAAAAATGAGATTTTGCAAATGTCCATGGTTTCAGTGGTATGCAATCTATAAGATATTTTTTCTAGGAACATGTTGTGTACTGGAGGCCAATGTAAATATTGCATATCAAAGACTTTGTCATCAAAGGAGAAACTTTCCTAATTTGTAAATAAAATAAATTTGGTTCCAACCCGCCTTACTACTATATTGTGTTGAACATAATTTTTTACATTGAAGAAGATGAACAACATTATAAACAAGCAACAGGGTCCAATTTCCTAATAAAAAATTATTTTTCCCAATTAACATGTTAGTTATTTCGCCTATACCAAAATTTGTAAATATCAAATGGCATAAGAATGTCAAATAGTTGGCAGGGTTAGTCTAGTGGTTAGAGCGTCTGTCTCTCTCAACTAGCCAGCATGAGAACGCGGGTTCAAATCCCCCGATCAGCCACAAAAAAGTCTTTGATGTTGGTTTTTCCTTTAAACCCTTTTAACCTTGCCTCGGACATTGTGTATGCCCGTATCTTCGTGAACTAGCCATACACAGACAGAGGATATAGAAATTATCTGATTCTAAAGACTGCCCTCATTTGCATTTGCATTTGCATTTGCACCTGTGGATATCAGGCGAAAGCTTGGTGTCCTCCTTTTGTAAACTAGGCCCGAAAAAGAGCGGAATGTTACGGATAGTTTGTTGTGCCCGCGTGATGTCAACGTCGCCATGCAAATGAGTCCTTATTCCTACCACATCCCTACCCTTCCTTTCACGTTGACCATCTGCTTTGCGGGAATGTCGAATAGCGCTACTTTACCTTTATAAGAATGACAAGTGCTAATGTTAAATTTTGGTAAAATTGTTTAAACAATATACAAGATAAAAATGCAGTTTTACTGGCTAGACGTTATGACAATATATAACAACAACAGCATTCATCTACTTTTTTTTACAACTTCTGTTAATAATCATGAAATTTGAGTAACGTTTTAGTTTAAGGAAGAGAACTTTGCCGGACGGGATTCATTTACTTTTTCTATTGTGTTCTTCGAGATTTCGTATTCCGAAAAGTCGTTGCATCATGAGTTTTCAAGTACGCTTCTAGTGGCTGGTTATGCCGAGGAATAGTAATAGGAAATTTGCTGACGTCCCAGGGTTAAAAAGTTTAATAATTTATTAGATGCGCTCACTATAAAATACCCTCGTTTTACGGAAAAGGTTTTCAGTGCTCTTTTTAAAAATTGTTAAATTGTAAACCCAAATTAAGCTATTTGTACTTATCTTGTCAACTTTTTTCTTAGAATTTTAAACACTCAACTAAAGCACAACACACCGATAACAACTGCATTCCTAGAGAAGGTATGGAAACAAGAATTTTAACTCCTTGCAATAGTGTCTAATAGGCAATAAAATCATACGCTGATATTTTAGTATAAAAGTTGCGAAATTTGAGGTCAAGCAAAATTTTACGGTTTTGAAAAAAGTTAACAATTTGGATGAAATGCTATATAAAACATCATGGGAGAGAAATTTTGCCAATTCGTTGGCAAGAGAAAATGGTCAACTTTTACATTTTCTTAAGTAATTTACGGGATTAAATTTATTAAATGTATGTTAAAAATTATATTATTGAAAAAGTATTCAGACAGAAAGAAAATTTTAATTGTTAGGAGCTTGCTAGTGTGGGAGAGTAAAAGATTCATGTTGGAGTATAACTTGAGTTAAGAGGCTTAACCTCAGCAACCTTAACTTTTGATTTGCCCGGGTTAGAATCCACTATTTTCTAAGAACGCCTTGCCTTAACTAGTATGATTTCTCGTCCAATTACGGGTACGTTTGGGTTTATATGTAAAAATAAAAATTGGTAAAAAAAAATAGTTGCATTAATTTTTGTTTACCCTAGGTACAACTTACAATGCTGAAGCGCGTTTGGATTCTGTTTCTCGTTGGGTGTAACTACCTGTTGGCACCAGCAGAACCCCAACAAGTATGTTCACATTTCTGCTTTTTTTTCTATTTTAACAAACTACTAAATTAAACGGCAAAACGATTCCAGCCCATGGGAATTGTACAGAGTGCAATCAAGTCCGACCAATGTTTGCGTCAAGTTTACTTGGGAAAGGGGCCGTGGATTGAACTTGCAGACTGCTCAGTCTCTGACCAAAACCAGTGGGTCCTTCTCTACGACCTTCAAGTATAATATATTTTACTATTACAATTCTATAATTATAAGTATAATATTTGTATAATATTATTATAATGTAAATTAGTGCTTTGTTTAATTATTTTTTTGGATGACTTTGCAGGAACTGGAAAATGACTTCACTTACTTTCAGTTCTACAATAGTCAAATTGCGCCAGGACCACCTCCTCCACCACCAATGGTAGCTCCACCTGTGGGATCCACGCCACCTCAACCACCTGTTGGAGCCATTCCACCTGCGGGATTCACGCCACCTCAACCACCAGTTGGAGCCATTTCACCTGTGACAGGCATGCTAGCTCAGTTACCTGTCGCACCTCAGCAACCCATACCCCCTCAAACACCAATGCCATTACCACTGCCACCTCCTTTTGGTATGTGCTTAAGTCTCGACGGCGATGTCAACATTACCTCAACCCCAGTTCTCGCTTGGGACTGTTGTGGGCAAAAAAATCAGATGTGGCAAATTATCAACGGCGCATACGTAAGTATTTTGTCCTAAATCACCAAGCTGGCACCTATCCGTGGGGCAGTAGAGAATGGAAGAGAGGCCCATGACAATAAGTTGTATTAGACGATGATTATTACAAATGTATAATGTAAGTGGTAATGAAATTTCCTAAAAAGTATTTTTCTGATACAACATCTTTTATGATTTTTTGCTGAAATAGAATGATAGGATACTCCCACAACCAGAAATTTATACCCTTCAGCGCTAGAAGTGACCAATGCGTTTAATTTGTCTTAATTTTAAAAAAATGAAATAGGGGAGCAAACAAGCTGCGATGAAGGGTAACTTTCGGTTGGAAAGTTCACTTAAAATGTAGTCAGTCAAACTAAATGTTCCTATTACAGGAAAAAAATCCGAAAAAAATCCCTAATTTGCTTATACAATATAATACCTACTATTAAATAAAGACGCAAGCGTATAGTAAATGGGGCGGGGTAGTAAGTTGGTGAGATTTGAGCTTACAGTGAATTTAAATTCACTTAAAGTCAGCGAGATTAAATTAAGAGCAAGGTGAGCTAATTAATTGCCCTAGCAATTTATCTAATCTCAGATAATAAAAGTGTAATATTATATCCCTGATGCAAGTACGTCCGTACAACTTCGGGTGGTTTCTTGAGCATGGAATGGTATAAGCAAGTCGTCCTCTATTATGTTTTAATTTAAAAATGCTTCTTATTTGAAATTTTTGAAAACAACGATTTTGAAACCTCGGAATTTACTAATCTTGAGCTTCATCATACACATGCAATTTTTTTTTTAAAACAAATATTATCAATGAGCTAACACGGCATATCTAGCAAGCCCTTAAACCGAAAATTGGTTACTTAAATAAATCATAATTATCTGAACACATTTTTACATTTCCACGCAGAATACTAGCTTTCAACTTCAATTACAATTTACCCGGAACTGTCTCACGCTTGACAGCGATACAAAATATGCAACGCAAGCAACTTGTCTTGATGCAAACGACGCTGCGGGCCAAACTTGGGTCATTAAGCCATTTGATCGCCGTGCTCGACTAGTGCAGAGCCAAGAATATCCTAGCATGTGTTTATCATATGTTGGTAACTCCAATGATCCTTACGAAGTAAACCTGGTTAATTGCGACCAAACCGACGCAAGTCAACTTGGATATCCTCTCTATACTGTAAGTTTTGAAAACGATTGCATTAAATTAAAAAGAAACATTAAAAAGCATGTTTAAACGTTCTTTTTAGAGCACTTCAGGACAGGCGCTTGCTGGAATTCAATTTGGCATTAGCGATGTATTGATTTACGCAGTTTTCGCTGATGCAACACAGGTAAAGGGAAGCTTGAATTTCAATTTCACAACTTCAAAAATATAGACGCAAAAAATGCAACATATTACCAATATTTTTAAATGTGGAATGGTAATACCTATACTTGTAAAGACACAAAACTTGACCTGAGAGCGAAAAGTCCTTTAAAACTCAGAATGACATGTCTGGCTTGGTTTAAGCAACAATATGCCTCTTGGTGATTACTAAATATTTTTATGGTGTTGTATGCTATCAGGCATTAAATTTGTTAGAAGTTACGATATTAGAAACTGTTGCAACAACATCTCGTAATAATATTCACAATTACTTGTAATGCCGGAGATTGAGATTTTAGCTTGTGTTTGATATAGAAAGTGTTCTAAAATTTAAAAATGTTGTTCTAAAACATTTAGGAAAATAATTTTGTGCTTCAATTCTTTGACAACTGCCTCACAATCAAAATTGACGAATCGGGCAACTACGTAGGTCTCCAATCCTGCGCTAGCGGAACGCTCTCTCAAGTTTGGACAATATTCGATCCAAACCCGCCAATTACGTTTAACAATATCAAGGTATTAGAACAATTTTCAAAGCGTGTCTTGATATTAAACATGAGATAAAGAACATTTGCTATGATAGACAAAACCACTTTTGCACCAAAGCTCTGGGTTGTGTCTCCAACCTGGTTCTGATGGGAGTAATTACGCTTTGGTCTCTTGCGACACAACTGGCATAGAACTGATGGCGCCTATTGATTGGGAGGTAAAAACTATTTTAAATTTAATCACAGTAATTTAAAAAAAAATCAAAACAAACAAGCCCGTCCTAGGACAGACAGGACATTAAACGCAAAATCGTCCTGGGACGGGCTTGCTTAGCTAATCATTATATAATAATTAATAGCATAATCAAACTATGTTGCCTAAGAGCTTTCTCTAGAAAATATGATAATGCTAGGTAACTCTTGACAAGTATTCCATATTTTATCTTCTAAGATCACTTTAGCCATGGATAACGCGTCCAATCAAACCGTTAATAGACTGTTGCTCGAGTTGAATTGCTTCGAAACTTTTCTTTCGTAAAAAAGTGTTTTTTTCACTTCCACTACATATCGGTTTGGCATATAACATTATAAATTGTGATTTTTGCTTGAAAAACTTAACGGCTAAAGGATGATTCCTTTCGTCTCATTTGAAACTTCCTGTTATAAAAAAATTTATCTTATTGAAAAATCAATTGGGCTACTTTTTGGAAGTTATCAAACTTAAAACTTTGAGTGAGCAGTTACCCAGGTATTATGACCTCTATAATATTCACTGCAACCTTACAAAATGGCAACTTAGTTTTCATAAAAAAAACGCTTGAAGTAAACACGGTGTGATCGAAACCTTGAAATCTAAAAAGTATTCTTTTTCCACGTTGTTCAGCTAATTGCAAAGAACGGTTCTTACCCTAGTCTTTCCAAAATTGTGTACCCTTTTTAATTTTTGATTGGTATACCGTATCTGGTAGTTAGGTAGGTTAGGTTTGTCTATCGCAAAGGGAAGTATGTTGTGGATACCACATTTATAAGCGGAACTCAACAAAGTTTTTGTCCTGTAGTATGGTACTAATACGCTCACGCCAGGCTACTTGCAATTTAGTGGAAATTGCCTGACCGGAGAAGAACCGGGTTCAAGCGTAACACAGTTGCCATGCAATGGGGACACGTATCAACAATGGTATATTTTGGCTTCTGAGGCAAGTAACTAAGTTATGTTCAATTTTGTGTATTTTGGTTCTAATTCTGTATATTTTTATGTTATATAGGACCCTTCTGCAATTCAACTTCAAAACTCACTCAACACCGACTGGTGTCTTGCGGCCGATGAAACTCTTACCTACATTTATGTGGCCATTTGCACAGACCCTGAGCAAACTAAAAATCAAATATGGATCATTGGGGACAGCACGCAATAGCTTGTGAAAAACATAAAGGAATTGCTCCAAAAATTGTTTCGCGTCTTTTGTCTTCACCAATACAGCTTTTACCCGTCTTCATGTTTTTTTCATTAAATTTTAAAACGGTTATTTCTATCAACTTCTTTCCTTAAAAATTAATAAAAGTAGTTTCACATAAGTTCACATCTGTAAATATAGAATGTATTTTAGTTTTTAGCAAAAGAAAACTACAAATTTTGCCCCTACATTGAAAATAAATTGAAACTCATCATTATGATAATACTACGCTTTGACCTTAGACCCATTACGTACAGTAAAAGCTATTTCAAATGTGTTTCTATTGTGCGATAACAAACAAATGGTTCCCATAAATGGCGTATATATGACTGGTTTTGAATTGTTGTTCAAGTAAGCTAACGCGGCTAGGTATTCAAGAATGTATTGCACATTACACACAATAATGAGACCAAATGTGGCTCAAAAAACCGTTGCACTGAAAATAATGAACAGATCAATTCCAAAGTAGGACCCAATGAACTTCAAAGCCAGCCTGCCTTGTAATAGTTATGTTTTCTAAATACGCCTTCCTAACAAAGTCATCGTGGTTGTATATGCGCTGGAAAAAATTTGATTATGAGTTATTCACATTAATTCATCAGGATTAAACCATAAAGCCACAATAAGACCTTGGGAAACGCAAGTGAAACAAAAAACAAATCCGCCAATTTCTAGATACACGTTGTGATAAATTGTACCTAATTTAAACGTGATGCGGATACTACGCCCTTCAGGGCGCACAGATTGAGTGATACAAATTACATACATTAAATAGCTGAATTTAGCATAAGTTGGCACAAAAAATTATTAATCTAAGAGAGCAAAGCTTGATTTAGATTTATGGTAATAAATTTTCAAGTTTCAATAGAATAGGTATAGTGCCTCAAATCCTTTATACACCGAAATAGCAGTTAATCTGCTGTCATTTGTTTCAGACAAAATTTCAAGTTTGGTCTCATTAGTAGCTCAATATGCGTGGTACTTAAAACGTAGAGGCTAGACAAGCCCGTCCTAAGACAAAGGGGGCCTTCTTGGAAGTCTTTCTCTAGGTCCAAGAACTGTGATCTCAATTCCACACGTCTAAGAAATATCTAAACCCCTACCTTAAACCTAAACCTAGAAACCTAAACTTGAAACCCTAAACCTAACAACCTAAACCTAACAACCTAAACCTAACAACCTAAACCTAACAACCTAAACCTAACAACCTAAAC